>JAZHYW010054323.1:0-143461 GCA_037355805.1 Ixodes ricinus | reverse complement strand
GAAAGTCTTAACTCCAACTCGAGACTGATTGCTGAATCTCTATTTCTTCGGGACTACAATGATACGGAGCACTATGAACGCCCGTAGCAGTAGCAGTCGGGACCAGCTGACAAAGATTTCAAAACTATAACCGCAATTTTATTAAAAAATTCATGACCGTTTTTTCCAGCTTTTAGTGGCAAAATTGGGCCAATTTCCAGTAGCTGACGCGATTTTGGATAAGGTGGTGGATTGGCACTGAAACTAAGGCGCCTGCACCCCGAGCGTTAGAGCTACATTTCTAGAAAATACTAAGCGCTCGGCAATTCGTAAGTTATTTTTGTTGCAATACAAAAAAGCAGCGTATTTTTTTTTGCACTTTGTAGATTTTGTTTCAGTACTCAGCGATCAATACCTAAATATGCGTTTAAATTACTTTTTAGTGTTGTCATGTACGTATAGGTCATATAAAGCAACCTTTGCACGAAACAAACAACGTTTGTATTAGCCGTTCATCACAATTCGGCCGTATAAGCTATACAAACTAAAAGTATCGATTTAACAAACTAACGAAAATTTCAAAATACGTTTTCATTATACACTTCCGAAGTATACTTCTCGCTTCATAGAAGTGTGTATTCATTATGCTGTTAGTGTACAGCAAGATCCAATAAATTCAGGATCCAATAAATACGATCCGTTTGATGTTCTTCATGCAGGCCGTATTTTGGCGTAAATAACCTTCAACGCGTATCGTACATTTTAGCATGAATCAAAAATCAACTTGTGTTTTTTTGTTTTGTTTTGTTCTTTTACGTTTTCAGATGTCAGGTAGCGTCATTTCGACCGTGGAAGAACTGGTGGGCAGGGTCGGAGAGATGGCACAAAAGGACGAGGATTTCGAGATCGGTCCCATTACCAAGCACTCACACTGGACGTGATCTGCCGCAGCGCCCTGGGCATCAACTACGACCTCCAGCAAAATCCCAAGCATCCGTTCCTCCTGAGCAGCTGCATGCTTTTCGGAAGCACTTTCTCCTTCATCGCAGTGTTACTTGGTAAGCTCGTTAAGGCGGATGCCTCGGTAATATGTTTCGTTAATATGGAGACCCCGGTTTCCCCGAGAAAGTGTTCATAATGCATGCATTCTATATTATCGAGACGAAAATGCACGTCTTCACCCAGTTAGTTTCCGAAAATATTGTGTAGCGAAGCATCCATACTATACGGGGTGCGTATTAATGAAACAAGACTGTAATGATACAAACTTAGCCCACTCCACCGTTCGAAGATCCAAGATATATTCGCTGCTTATATCCAGTCTAAAAAAAAAAACTGCCACTTTTTATATTTTGTTTTACCCCAATGAACTACCCAAAAGGCTACATATACACTTGCGTGGTTTTAGCTGAGGCTCCAGCGATCTAAAGCAATATGCTTGTCCTTGTAGCATTATTTGGCGTCTATTTTAGGATGGCACAGAACGCAACACTTTTTTAATTTTTAAATAAACTACTTGACATGACAAGCAGTTCAGTAGAGTGTCTCATTGCAATCGTAAACAGTACCAAGAAAACAAAAACGACACAAAACACTCGCATTAGCGCAAAATAGTCTAATAGTGCTCTATTAGTCTTACAGAAAAGTAGGGAAAGAGGAGGCTTCTTGTGCATTATTTAATTTACTCCGTGCCTCGGGGTTCAGATTATGACGTTTCCTAATCCACTCCCCCGCAGACTCTCGATTTTTACGGTTATGCTTGGCTTCTTTTATGCTTCTTGTCGTTATTGTTTAAACGAAAGGAAGAATAAAATTTTTTTAAGAATAACATTAGCTACTTTTCAGTTGCTTGAATGTCGTTTTTCTGTGTCAACATCTTAGTTTACTTTACCGATTCGTTTTTCCCCTTTGACTAACGTTCTCAGCGTCCTTCCCTGGACTTGAAGGTCCACTGCGAGTCTGTGAACGGTTGGAGGCTTCGCAAGATGAACAACGGAGTTCACCCTTTTCTCGACGTTCAAGAAAATGCAAGGCATTGTAACGCAATGGCAGAAGGTCAACGTCAAGGTAGGGTGTCTGTGCGTGTCTGTCAGAGTGCGTGTCTGCGTTTGTGTCACCTCGGAAGCTGTTCTGTCCCATAATTATCTGAACCAATTTACAGAGAGTGAGAGAAAGAACGAGAATAGAAAATTATCATCAATACATTATGCTACGTAAATACTGAAATGTTGTGAACAACATTTTCCTTTCATTTTTTTTTCATTTTTTTTCAATTCGTATGTAAGGGTGAACAAGAATAAAAATATATTTCTGAAATCGTAGAGGCTCACAATGCCGGTAAGGTTGCTGTATTTTAATCAAATGAGCACACATTTCACACGATTGCGGCTCAAATAGAGGACATACAACTAAAATATTACATTTCTAGGTTGTTTTTCTTGTAGTCGACTAGTCTATATAAAATAATTTAAAAATAAAAATTGACAAAAATGGGGTTTTTGAGAAAATTGGCTTCAAACTTTACACAATTGTAATATTTCATAACGTTTACGGGAATGTGGCGGAGCAGCTAGTCAACAAATCCTAGTGATATTATTATATCTATAATGGACTTGAGATTGGAGCTCTTTAGGAGCTAAAGAAAAAAATTAATTAAAGCACAGACAAAGTAAGGACCTGTCAAAGTTTACCGAAATCGACCTGAACGACGAGTTTGACATTTGTTTTTAAAACAAATAAAATTCCTAAAAATATTTAAATACATCGAGGTATCTTCATAGTACCTATGAAATGAGGAAAAACGTTATAATGGTGGAGGAAAAACAGCAGTGGCAGCAGAGAGTGTCAAACATGCGACCTGCGACGGCAGGCAAAAATACTAGTTTCTGCCACTATGGCTTCAAAACTTCTTAACTCGAGAACAAAAAAATCTGGGCAACATGCGGTTTGCGCCCTCCTTCATTAGAGAAATGCACCCAAAACATATATTTTCTTCGTCAAAATTAAAAATTAGGCCCTTTTAGCCTGCCTGATTTGAAATGAAACCACCCATATATATATCAAGCACGTAGCCAGGGGGGGGGGCGGGGGGGGGCATGGGGCCCGGCACGCCCCCCCCCCCCCCGAAATCTTCCATTTTGCTGGGTCCTGCTCTCTCCCTCCCCTCATACAGCATTTTGTCGTTGGCGGGCCACCCCCCCTCCCCCTGCCCCCCCCCCCAAACCAAAATCCTGGCTACGTGCCTGATATGTACAGGGTCTTTCACGAAAGGTGGACAAATTCAATATTTCGAAAACTACGCGTCGCAACAAAAAGAACTTGTGTCGTTTTGGTCCTGGGCCAGGGGCCTATTTAGGAAATTGATTAAAGTCCGGGAGAATTAGATTGCTAATTATGTTTGCGTAATTAACGTTTCTAATATTGTCTTAAAGGGCATGGTTTCAATTAGAAAATTGCTCAGCATCATCGAAAAACACTAAATCAACAAATTTCAGAACGATAGAAGGCACGCGCAGCGTTTTACAGCTTTCTGAAAAACCGCACGAATTCGACGGGCTTTTGAGTTTCGGTTTGCTATCGGAGCGCATCTCGGCCCCGACGGCGCCGTGCCCCGTGGAGAAGTAGAGCAGCCAGCCTCTGCTGCGCTGTCATCACGCGACGCAGCAGGGGCTGGTTGCAATATTTTTTCACGGGGCGCGGGGCCGCGGGGCCTAGATGCGCTCCGATAGCAGATCCGAAACTTAAAAACCCGTCGAATTTGTGCGGTTTCTCAGAAAGCCGTAAAATGCTTCGCGTGCCTTCTATCGTTCTGCAATTTGCTGATTTAGTGTTTTTTGATGATGCTGAGCAATTTTCTAATTGAAACCATGCCCTTAAACACAATATTAAATAAGTTAATTACGCAAAAATAATTAATAACTTAATTATCCCGGACTTTAATAATTTTCCTAAGTAGGCCCCTGGCCCAGGACCAAAACGACACAAGCTTTTTTTTTGGTTGCGAAGCGTAGGTTTCGCAATATCGAATTTATCAATTTTTCGTGAAACACCTATATGTCTGAGAGTTATATGATGCATATGAATAAGATTATAAAAGTGGTATCAAGCGTTAAAACACGAGTTTGAAATATTTTGATATGTCAATAAAACATGTTCGGAATTTCGCCGGTTGCCGCCACAACAACTGCCCTCGCCGTACTATAACACACGTAATTCGTCGAACGTTCAATGTTTAAGAGAGTACTTTAATATTACTTTTGGCGTGAGCAGCTTCCCCTGCAGAAAGACCTCCTGCAACTGATGATCGAAGCTAAGCAGTCGAGGGTCGACGCCGGCAGTGTCACATCCGACCAACTCACCGCGGCTGACGAAAATGAACACGAACTCAAGACCCATATTCGTGAGTGAATCTATATTTGCGTGTTTTATTAAAGAGACAAGCGGCTTGGGTCGCATAGGGAGAAAAACAAAATTTCGGAAGGCCGAACGCAATTACTTTTAACGAACGTAACTTTCTCATCATAATGAAGACACGTTTCTGCATACGCCATTTGTTTGCCGATACCTGGAATGAACAATGAGCAGGCAAACGGTTTTGCAAGAGGTGAAGTCTCTTCGCGTACGCTGCGTTCTTAACAGCGCCAGCTGCGCTACGGTATTACGTCAGAGATGTATATATTGGTATTTGGTGACTGAAAGAGACTGGTGAACCCTGTCATTTGAGATTGCAGTGAAAGTCTAACGCTCAGAAAGTTGTATGTTGGAACACGTCACAAAAACTATAGGAAGTTTAGTATGATAAAAGTGTATTAAGCTAGACATTTGGAAGGGAAATGTTTTAATACGAGTGGATGTGTTGTCTGTGTGGCAAAGAACGTACGTTAACTAAAAAGGATGCGTGTACTCAGGTGCCCTGGAAGTGTTATATCCCTTGCTAATTGTACCTATACAGATACAGGTACCATCACGTAACCTACGCTCAAAAGGCTGCACTGTTGTAACGTTTACGGATAAGTCTCCATCACTGTCTGCTCCAAACGAAAGCTTTTTGAATTCCAATAAGTAACATCGTCAGTTGTGCGGAATTAAAAACACAATGACGCTTTGTTTTGTTTTTCAGAGGGAAGCAACGGCCTTACCTATTCATCCAAAACAGTTCTTGACGATGACGATATTACGCAGAACGCCTTCCTGGTTCTCATAGCCGGGTGAGTGAATATTCATTGGACGTAAGCGTGCAACCTTCTTCACCGTGCAATGTAAAAGGCGCCACAAGAAAGGATTTACAGTGTTTTCTGTTTTTTTTGTAATCGCGAAAATAAACTAGGCTTTATCGAACGCTCAGTTTCTGCCCAGACGTAGCGCAAGAGATGCGAACCAGGTGACAACGTTTCAGAACGAACCACTTTCTTATCCAAAAGTTATAACTGCCTTTCAAAAAATTTTATTGCTAAAATGGTGGCCGCCAAAACCCACGACCACGTAAGACTGAATGGCGCAAATTACAAAACACGGGCATCATTTTTCCTTTCAAAGATTCAGAAAATCACGTACCACTTACGAATAACATTACGGTTAGTTCTTCAAGGTTGACATCTGGCCCGGGCCGCTAGCTCTACATTTGGCGCGGAAACTGAGCGCTTGGCAATGCGTATACTTGCTTTTTCAATGAACAAAAACAAAACAAAAATAAAAAACACTATTCATTATTTGGAGGGACACGTTTTACAAAGAGCGACACAGTCAGCAAAGTCAGGACGAACAAGCGACCGTCCGCTATTTTTCGTGTGCTCCTCTCCTTAATTGTTTATTGTTGCATTTGTTTAAAACACAAGTTGATTTTGTTTCGAGAGGGGCAGTACTCCACACTAAAAACGCCTGAGGTCAAGGAGGTGCAGGTAGCCATACAGAAATAAACATTAAACCCTACATCTTGACAAACACTTGAGCAGCATAGCACCAAAAATGGGACTACGTTCTGCCACTACTCAACGTGCAACAAAAGCCGAATGTTCTTGATTACGTTTTTGTTACTTTTATTGTTTGGTACTTTAGTTTTTCACTTTTCTTTTGCATCAAAGGTTTGAGACAACAAGCAACTCCATGACTCTCATCACTCACATGCTGGTGAACTACCCCGAGGTTCAGGAGAAAGTTCGGCGGGAACTCCTGTCAGTCCTGGAAGAGGACGTAAGAACTTGTTTTTTCTACGTTGGAAATAAATACCAAACATTTGATACAGCTACAGCGAATGACAAAACACCATTTTAAGCCCACGGGGACCTTGGCGTCTGTCAGATTGAGGGCACCTCGGTTGCAATATTTTGTTTCTCGAAAATGAGAATCTATAAGCGGAAATTTCCCTCAGAGTCATCCACGTGACATTTTGTCTTCTGTGTGCACTTGACTTCGTCAGATTCTCTATCAGTCGCACCTTGTTGACATTTAATGTTAAGAAAGAAAGTTGACAAATGTTTCTGGCGGAGAATGAAGGGTATTCGAATTGCTTTCGAAATACGAGCAAGTGCAACTACAAATAAGCGCGCAATGGAAATTGATAAGAGTGTCTTTAAAGCTAGGCTAGTGCTAAGGCAAAAAATTTCATTTTTCCCTGAGGCATATGAAAGGTACCCGTACCTTTCTTCAAAAGTTATTTTGAAAGTGGTTGAATAATAAACAAAAATCTTAGGAGAACTTGCGTTAAGGAAAAACATAGTTATTTTATTATTTAAGATAACTGAATTATTTTTTAACCGTTTGTAGCGCTTGATTTTTATAAATCTGGTGCAGTTTGGATATAGCTTCTTATATTTTAGATGAAATGCACATGCAGAAAAAAAAACATGTTATTGCGGACACCTGGGAGATTAAACCACATTTAACGGAGCTGAGTAAAATAAGCTTATTCACTCCTTTTAAACCAGTAAGTGTAATGAACAACAAAAAAATGTGTACGAGATGTATTTAATTGTGAAGTCAATAAAGATCCCAAGAACGCTATTTTAAAATGGCTGACAAAAGTTTTGTAACTTTGGTATAAATAAAAAATATATATACACCCTAGCCTAACCTTGATAGTTTCATTTTACCTATCCTAAAGTATATGCATGCCAAATTTGGTTCTGGTATGACACTAGTAAGAACAGAAATTATTGTGTGGAATGTGCGAAGGTGCCCCAAACTTACATAAAGAGAAGAACACGTTTGAACATTACCATAGATCTGAAGCGACACTCTTTAACGGCGGGTCAAAAAAGTTGTGCTAATGTTTTCTGTTAGAAATTGAAGCTGCAAAAGACTGCAATGGAGATAAGATGGCCAGGACTGTTATGTTACGGCGGGCGACGTCACAACTCGAAGAATCGCGCAAATAAAGATGGTTCAAAATATACCTTTGCCGAGCGTTCTTCAAATGCGCATTTGTCTAATTTTGCGATCATAATCGGTCTTTTTTCATTTTTATGCATAAAGTATGAAGATCAAAAAGTAATGAAACACCATAAAAGCCGATATTACTTTTAGAGCGCAGCTCTTAGGCACCCGTTTCCGGATTGAGCGGCATCGGCGTCGCCGTCGGCGTAACCGTGCTGGCCATTATAAGAAATGTCCCGTAATGCACAGCGCGAGACCCGCCCCCCCCCACCCCACCCCGAGGTCATGTGACCCCCTCCCCGAGGTCACGTGAACCCCCCTCCCCCGGAGGAGATTGAAGAATGAGGGAGGAGGAGGAGCAGGAGGGACGAGGGGTATACCCTCCCCTCAGTACCTTCCCCTCCTCCTCCTCAAGAGCTGCACTCTAATTCGGCGTTACAGGGAGTTGTAAACGGCCTTCACTTTTTTGTTCCTAAATATTGGTGTTTATTGACCCGGATATGACGCTTGATTCGGAGCATGGTGACATGTTTTAACGAGCCCCGCTCTGATTCATATTGCCATTAAACAGTGTGAAGTACGGATATGGTACTTCACACTATTTTCCTAATGGCAGCTGCCTTGGGACACCAACCATACACATTTGACTGTTTTCACTGGCGCATAAATATTTATCTCGTAACTTTTGCTTAAGGCAATGGAAAAGCAGCACGTGAGGACGTCGTGCATTAGTTGTCGTACCGCTGATTGCATGGACCTGAGTTTCGTAGATGGTGCCACTCTTAATCTGAAATTGCTAGGATTGATAGAACTCAATACTGAGCGTTGAATATCCATCAGGTTCCTTCGAAATCCGGTACAAATAAAATTAACATTCTTTACGGACGAAATTAACATCACCCATTGGTCAATTTAATAGTCCATTACAAAACTAAAGTTCCAGCCTTTTTTTCATTATTCACAGCGAATAGCCTCGTACGCGAATGTCTAATACTTTTTTAATTAATGCCATTTGGTTACGTCGAAAGCAAAGTCTTCGTCAGTATAACAAAGCTTAATGGAAACACATTAAATAGCCGTTCTTACATCCGTGGCGTATATTTATTTTTCGTTTTTTTTTCCTTCAGGAAGAAATCACCTATGGTACTATTCAGAAGTTGCCGTACCTACACTGCGTTGTGTGCGAAACAATGCGGATGTACCCTCCTATATTTGGGTAAGTATAAATAAAGCCCGGTTCACACAGTTGCGTTTGACTGCGTTTGACTGCATTGCGGCAGCGAGACACTAGGACATCCCTGCTTCTTATATCGCGTGCCAAGAAGATTATTGAATTGGATTCCACGCTTCATACGAAGCACAGATGTGCCGGTGACTGCCTTTCGGTTCTCGCCGCAACGCAGTCAAACGCACTCAAACGCAAGTGTCTGAACCGGCCTTAACTGTCTTATATTCACAAAATAAAGCACGTGCATATGCGCCCTACTTCAAACATATCGCATTTCACACTATTGGCACACAGATTCGATGTAACGTGAAGGTAGCTATTTGGACATAGCGTGCCCGACGGCGTGTGAAATGACAAAATCTTTAGCTCACTATACACGACAATTCAAGTTTCCGTGATCTCCTGCGGATCACAAACAACACACTACTCGGATCCCTCCTTTCTCAAGCTGTGCACAACGCCCTACGTTACACACGCAGCACACAGTGGTCACATACCTATGGGGTCCGAACATTTTATTTACTATCACGAGAATCCCCTATGGTAGGACTTGAGAGGAACTTTATGGAAGCCTTCGATTTGCAGCCGACGTTTCGCGAAGCGATCTCGTCGGTTATCAATATGTCGACTGTAGGTCTAGAGACCCAGTCGCACGGCCAGCAGTGGCGTACCAACTTGTTTTTGAGTGGGGAGGGCAAACCAGACCAGACCCCCCCCCCCCCCAAGGCCGGGGGGTGGTGCCCTTGGTATGTTTTGGGCGCCGCCGGCCATTGCTTGCCTTGCCCAGTGTCGGCTCTTTCAGGGGGGGGGGGGGGCAAAGCACATGCTTTGTCCCCCCCCCCCCCCGGTTGGTACGCCCATGACGGCCAGTAGACCATACAGAATTAAGACGCGATGTTCCATGCAAACACGATGAGAGAATTCTCTGCGGTTACGCGCATCAACCATATTCCAAGTATGTCTGTTTTTTAATGCTTAGAACAATGTCCGCAGGCAGGTTTTGAATGACCAAAGTGACTAGTGTCTGGACAGCGTGACCACGGCCTAAGGTTTACTAGAGGTTCTTTTCTAAGTTCTTCCCTCCAGCTCTCTTCGTCTCGTGCACTCTTTTCATGAATGTAGGAACACGTGATTCGCTATGACTACACTCCCGCATTATGGGAGAGAGATGGTTGTCTGCGGTGAGTTAAACCTCATCACGTCAAGCACCGAGGTTGCACAGCCTGTGACACTTTCTGGGTGCTGCCGTGCACCGCGCCCTGACCGTGTGGTGATAAGTTATCTTGGTAGTGTTAATTAGATATGACCGTGCATTGCCGCGGAAAACTTCGTACGATAAAACATAAATGTCAGGAGTACCAACTGCGCGGTACTTCCTGAGGAGCGTGCACGAAGAGGTTGTGTTGTATGAACCCATCGTGAGTGTGGCGGAAACTTTATGTCGTGTTTGCTACACCTCACGTTCAAGATTCTAATTTAGGCAACCCCAGACATGATTGCCTTGCAGGTTCGTGACTCGGGAAGCTGCCGTGGACAAACAGTACGGTAAACTGAAGATTCCCGCCGGCACAGCAGTTATGAGCGCCGTAGACTACATCCACCACGACCCAGATAACTGGGAAGACCCTTATACGTTCAACCCGGACAGGTAACCTTCAACACGTCTCTTACAGATTTGGAGTAACACTAGAAGGGTGCCGAATGGTTAGGGGAACAGAAGACAGATGCCTTTTTTTTATCACCCTTCCTAAAGAAAGTGTAACCCGCCGGTATTTATCCGAATGAAAGGACTGTTTAGGAATGACAAGCTCATTCAATGCCGGCTGCAGGAATCCGACACTATAATATAAAACAAACGAATATTTATATCATTTCCTTCATGGGTGTAGTATAGCGTCTGGCAATATTTTTCTTTTTTTTCTGCTAAATTTTTTGGGTGGTTTCGTGTGCACACGTCGCAATCGCTGTAAACAGAAAAGAAGCACGACTTAACCCCAGCATGCAGAAATAGAGTTGGACTACTGTGTCCTTTGCGGTTTGCACTTGGGACGGTACTCTGCCGCCTTCCCTTGGCCAATACCACAGTAGGTCAAAATTAGACACTCATAAAACTAAAACGCAAGAAATGTTCCATAAAAATGTCAAAATGAACAGAGAAAGACGTCAGAAAAACGATTACCAAACAGCAGTATACAGCACAGTGGAAGAAGACAAATGTCTAAACAAGGCCAGCCAAGGCCGCAAAATCTCCCTCGAGCTTTGCGCTTTTCCCAGCAGGGTCACTGTCTGTTTAGGGGCCTTCGCGCAGGCCCATTCCCGCGCCGATATGGCTTGAAAGCGTGCGGATGTATAGGACGATTCTTCGAGTCCCTAGTCATGCTGCGCAACAACGAACCCACCTTGGAATCGTTTTTTTTATTAAATAAATCTAACCGGATCCATAAGAAACTTTATAAGCTCTTATCTACTACGGCAAAGGTCATAATTAGGGGTTTAAGAACGCCATGCGCAATATAATTCCTTACGATAATTACAAGAACGAACCCGAAAACAGAAGTTATGAAGCGGACGAAATGTTGGATGGAATAACGTGCGCCGTTCTCTCTCGGCAGGTTCCTTCCCGAGAACAAGCACACAGTTCAATCCCTTGGCCTGGCAGCCCTTCGGTGCTGGACCTCGTAACTGCATCGGCATGCGCTTTGCGCAAATGGAGATCCGCTTCACCTTCGCCCACATCCTCAGAAAGTACCGCCTTGTGCCCACGGAAAATACCGAAACGGTGCGTGCATTCCACGCGCAATCATCTTTATGCAGAACCGTTAAGGGGTATTCACCCAAGGGAGACATCCTTCCATTTGCTCCCCGGGATGTGCATCACGTGGTAACAACGTAACGCTTTTGCGTGGAGCCGCGCTGACGTAGACATCCCAGGGAAATGGGGGAGCTTTGCTCAGGCTGCACAAGGAGTTCCGCCTTGGCGGGGAATCTCTTCACGATTGACAGTATTTTGTTTCGAGTAGCGCAGAGCAAATCTGTTTGCTCTGCGATGTCCCGTGGAGCAAACAGATTTTGCTCTGCAGAATACGGGTGGTGGCATCGAGATGGCCTGAGTGTGTATACGCTGTTGCACTGTTGCGCACGTCGTCCGAGGCACCCGAAAAAGTCTTCAATCTTAATCAATGACATCTTCAAGCCGCTGCTCATGCAACTGGTTTTGGATTCCATGTTCTTTGTGATGCAACCAAACAAATATCTTTTTTTTTTTCTTTTTTTTTGTAACAAGAAGGATTTGGTTGTTTTCTGCATCTAACATCGCTGCTGCCATAGTCGGGTATCTCCGCCTTATGTACGCCTCCATTTTTCTTCTCTCGTCAGCGTGCACCGAGCCCTGTTGTCGAGAGTGCGACCGCTAAATGCGTCTGATAACACTGACATCCCTCTGTGCTCCCCACCGTTCATGTGAATGCTTGAGTCGGGGAGGGAGTCCAGCTGGTTTCTGCCGATCAGCGTTGTCGCGCACATCCGTCCCTGAAAACACCACCAATGTTAATACTCCTTTATTAACACCAGCTATACCGCGTTTCGCGTTGAAGGCCCATTCACACACTTACGTTTGCTTACGACGGAATTATTGTTATATTTTACTATGCGAGAATACACTGGCACACTGGCGCCATCTGTGAAGTGGCCCTAAAACTGCATTTTACAAGAGCGAAGGTCTTGCGATATTTGCGAGATCAAATGTACGCACTATCTATGAAAAACAGGTCGTTTAGAACCATTAATGTGCGTATACCTTCAATAGTCTACTTCAAGGTACTTTATATCAAATGCTTTTGGTAGTATTTTGGCATCTTGAAAATACCTTTCGTCTAAAGTATTTGCTACACTATCTGAATTACATTTCTCACTTGTTGTACTCAGTATATTAAATACATTTTGCAACCTTGAAAAATATTTGTCGCTGGAACAATCTACAAAACTAGGGATCGTCAGACTTCAAGGCAAAACAAAATCAATTCCAAAATTGGAGCCAAAGAAAACAAAAAAAAACCGAACCAAAATCCTGGTTACGTGCCTGGCTGGATCCTTAGGGAATGCGTTAGCATAATTCTTGGGAAACGTCACACGCATCCCCCTTTGAGAAACGCTAACACTTACCCAGTAGCGAATACAAAGAAAAGCCAGCAAAATTTAGAGAAAGCAAAAGAGAAAGCCAAAACAGAAAAGTGAAAGGGTCAGCGTCAATGGAAGGCAGGCTTGCAGGTCGCGCGGGCTGTCCAAAAATGAACTATGCGGAGCATTTGTTTTCTGCTGTTTCGTGGGTGGGAGCGAGTTTCCAACATATCTCATTTGACATTATGAAACTGCTTCTAATCAGTCGGGAACAAAGTCTACAGTCCAAAGAGTGAAACCCTGCCTCCCGCTGGTGTCACTTTTTTATTGTTGTCAGTAGAGACTTTCACTTTGTAAAACACGGTGAGGACCATGGGAACAAAGTCTACAGTCCAAAGAGTGAAACCCTGCCTTTCGCTGATGTCACTTTTTTATTGTTGTCAGTGGAGACTTTCACTTTGTAAAACACAGTGAGGACCAAATTTGTAAATTCAATAACATCGCGGAAAAAGAATTTCCCGACTATTTTGATTATTATTTTAGCGATGTTTGTTGGTGTGTCTAGCAAATTTTCGGGCCAATTAGGGACTATGAAGAAAACGTCGAAGTGCCCAAGGAAAAAAGGTTTTGCACTTATTTTTTTGTTTAGATGTGGTCTCCGTTGTGCCGGCGGCCCAGAAACATTAGCCTAGACCAGTTTTGCTGGGCTGCCATCAGAGAAGTCAAGAAAACTAAACTTAAAACGAATTAACAGATTTTAAAATTGCGTCTGGGGGCAGTCTATGAAGCTACGTTTGAATGCCGACATGTCATAAGTTCCTAAGATGCAGCGCCAGTTCGCGGCAGTATGGCTCGCTTGTTGAATGAATTAGTCCTGAATGTGACTTGGGGGGGGGGACGATAACACGTTTACAGCGCTGTATATTTTAATATTTTAAAGCTTTTACAGCGGAGCTGTTAAGGGCAGGGTTCCCCAGGATCGTGTCAACCGGCAAACAAATTGTGACAGCAAACTCTGGACAGCTACCGCCATCTATGAGCGACAACGGCAACCAGACAACTGGTTGCCGCCATTGCTCATAGATGTCGGCAACCTTTCTTCGGAGGCACTGTTCGGAGGAAGAGGAGCGGTTCGGAACGAGCGGCGATGTGCGCAGCAGCGCGAATGGTTCCGCAATCGCCGCGAGGCCGCTATCGCATAGAGTTCCACCGTGTCGAGCGCTACGGATTCCCTTGCGAAAGAAGAACAGATCGCTCGCCTAGAAAGCCAGCGCCGAGAACAGAAGCTAAAGCTCCGGTGCTCTTCCTCTTCACCAGAGTGGAAAGGCTGAAAGTTTTTTCCATAGTGCTTCCGCAACGTGCAGTCCATACCATCAAAATTGCCGTTCTTTGCAGACGTTAGATAAGAGCTTAATCTGAGGATCGAGGGACCTCTGCCAGGCCAAACATACCAATCCGCCCTCTGGATACGCTGTGGATAGCGCGCTCAGATATGACGCCCAGTGAATACCTTATATACGTAGCTTGCCGGTGTCGCCATTGCTGGGTACTGACGATTATTCCTACTTACTGGTTCCTTCGATGTATTACTTCTGCGGTGTGAAACTAACCCGGTGAACCGAACGCTGGTGACACATAAAAGACCGGCATGGCCGCGAATGACGTTAGGGCAGAGCCGTATATGTAGAGAGTTTGGCCATTCGTTGGGAAGTATAGGAGACAAATGAGGAGGCGCCATTGGCCGAAAGCGGGCTGGGCGTGTTCCAGGGCGTCTTCAGAAATTCGAATGTGACCAACCAGAAGCCGCAAATAATACCCTGGCGGTGGTCGCGAGAAACAAACCTGATAACTGCATTGAAGTAACTCTCGATGACTGAAAATATGGTACACGTGATGTTTCAATCACGCTCATCCAAAATGATGGTGGAAGACTGTGACTAGCGGAACGATCGACATAATCCGTTCGCCAAGCGCCGAGGGCCGGGAATCTGCCGTCCGAGCGGTCACACTCTGTCCGAGCAAAACAGAGTTGAGCGGCGCATTCGTTTCTTACATCTTTCTGCATGATCATGATCAAAACAACACGTGCACCCTATTTTAAACCACAAAGAGTTACTACACTTCACTCTTACGCGTTTATTAAAACCATTTACGAACATAGACCTTTGATCAGAACTGTTTCTCGCTACCCCCGCAAGGGGATTCTTTTCGGCTTCTGGTTGGTCAAGAGAGCATGCCAAGCCCTCTTTCTGCGCCTGCCGCACGCCCTGGCTCTGCCCGCGCCTCCCATTGACCAAACTCTCTACATATACGGCTCTGCGTTAGGGGCCAGTTATCTAGCCATGGGGCGCACAGTCCTCGGATATTACCAGTAGGCGAGATTGTCATTCGTTGACACCACCGAGAGGCAAGGTTCGCCACTACAGTACTCTTGGGCGTGCATTAATTATTGACGTCACGAGCGCCATACGCATTGCGCTTCTCGCTGGTCGACTTTAAAGGGACAGGTAGAATGTTCATGCTCACCCCATCTCGCGTTTCCGTAGCCCTTCCAAAGGGTTGCCGAACGAAACATGTCAGTGTCCACATTAAGTGGCGCACGATCTTTCCACGAGACAGCAGCCGCCGGTGTGCGCGAGCACTCACGACGAAATTGACGTCATATTCCTCCTTTCACGCTTAAGGTAACAGTGAAATGTGAGAATGAAAAGCCTGTCTTTACTCTCATTTTTCCCGGATACCATACGTTTCACTGTCATCTTAAGCGTGAATGGAGGAATATGACGTCAATTTCGTTGCGTGTGCTCGCGCACACCGGCGGTCGCTGGCTCGTGTAAAGATCGTGCGCCACTTTTATGGACACTAAAATATTTGGTTCAGTATCCCTTTAGGTAAAACAGGATAAAGTATTAAAAGGTAATAAGTAACCGCAGTATCTTCAGTTTCTTTTTTTTAGTTCAGTATGACTATTTCTTTTCGGCTAGTGACCTTGGATAAGCAAAAGCGATCGTTTCCTTAGTAAAACAGTAAAGTTTTAATCACAAATAACGGCACATTCTGCACTCGGTAAGGAACAAATTGGATGTTATTATTTTGTTTTGTTTTTTTCTTTCCAGGATCCACCAAATATCGACATGAACCCTCTTGTGCTCCGGATCAAGAATGGAGTGAATGTGAAGGCAGTGCCGCTTTAGAGCAAAGATCCGCTTGACAAGAAAATTTCATAATTCATTCCAACGTTGGAATAATACATGTCACCAACTCATACACATAAAGCACGCAACCGTTATTAAATAAAGACTGCTGTTTCTGTTTATTTTTTTAATAGAATCAATAATAACGTAGCATGTCTTCTACAAAATATGTTTTGTTGTATTACAATGTGCAAAATAGGCCAATATTTTTTTTTAACTTTTGCTTCTTTTCACACATTTTTAGCAACTCATGTTATGTAGTTCTGTTGGCGTTGACTATTGTAAATTTACACTGGACAGATGCATGCTTGTCATTTCTTGTGAACAAGCATGCTCTTTGAGGATTTCGCTGTGGATTTTTCGCCAAATGCAGGGTTCCATAGCAGTTTTTTTTTTCTTGTTTGTTTGCACCACTACCGTTGTCAGTTATGCCCTACCAACATAGCCAAATGCGCTTTCCGACAAAACTCACTAAAAGATTTGTAGAAAACAAAAATTGCCCTACGTATGCAAGCGCTGTTGTCAAATATAAATGCTGTAAAAAACACTTTCAGAATTATATATTTATTGGTGTTTGAGGAGAAGGAAAGAAAGAAAGGTTGAGACAAGAATGGATCATAACCTCGCCAACAAGCCCAAAGTTTTCATGGTTAGATAAAACGGTCGCGCTAACGATTCACGAAACCACCTTGTCGGTAATTTTTTTTGTGTCTGTGTGTTTGTGTGTGTTTGTGTGTGTGTGCGTGTGTGTGTGTGCGTATGTGTGTGTGTGTCTGTGTCTGTGTCTGTGTGTTTGTGTGTGTGTTTTGTGAGTTCACCTCCATTCGTTTTCAAAGGGGAGTCCTGAAAACAAAAAGTGAAACACACAGCTGTCGATTTCTCTTAAAACATATTGGCTCCCGAATATAAAATAACACAAAACAATAACCATTTTCTAAAAACGTAAAAATCTGTGTTTTATTTTAGAAATGACCGAAATGATCGCAAAGGGATGCCATAACAATTTTCATTAACG
Source organism: Ixodes ricinus (assembly GCA_037355805.1). Lineage (NCBI taxonomy): Eukaryota > Metazoa > Arthropoda > Arachnida > Ixodida > Ixodidae > Ixodes > Ixodes ricinus. Next base: position 126,558 of record JAZHYW010054323.1, on the reverse strand, counting down.
TTCTTGTAATTTACTTTACCTCTGCATTTGCTTATTTTTTAGGATCCGTGGCCTAGTTCGTTAGCCAACGTTACGAAAACACTAAGTTGGCAAACTCGACCATGAAACCCTGACCACCCCCATCACCGAGACCAAACTAAATAGGATAACACCGCCGCCCTTTAGCGACGAGTCGAAACAAGAAAGTTGATTTATATAGCTACTGAGAAATGGCACCGCGACATGGCGCCACCGGCGCTTGCATGACTCGACCTGAACCAATACGTGCAGCCGTGCAGCTCCCGGAGTGGCAGCTGCGGGAGAAATGGCGGCGTCGGATCTAATTTAGTTCGGTTCTCGAGTACCGGATCAGAGCCACTTTTTCCAAGCAAGCCCTATGGCGGTTTCCCAACTAAGTTTTTATGATGATGATGATGAACTTTATTTTCAAAGGGGTGGCGCCATGGCCTCATTGGGGGAAGGGAAATATAGGTAGGAAAAGTTTACATTCGGCGATGCACTCCTGTCGAGCGCGCGAATTCCCATAGGGAGAGTAGCGTCTCCCTGGCTCGTGCCTCGTAAAGCGGTGTGATCCAGGCCTCTAAAGTGACGATGTGAGGCCCCAGGTGTTCGGCTCTTTTGTCTCGCAAGCCGGCACACTCCCAGAGGAGGTGTCGGATTGCTAAGTTTTTATAAAATAATTGGGGTTGTGGGGTTATTTAGACAGCGTGTAGTTGGTCAGCCATTTCAAAGTTACGACGAGTCACTCGCTGTAGATGAGAAATTTAACCAGTGCAGTACAACAGCTAGCCTGGGGTCTTTAAAGTGCACCACGCAGTAGTGGTACACGACCGCATGCCGGTACGATGCTCATCCAGAACAAAACAAACTGGGGCATGGATCGAGCCCGTGATTCCTGGGTTCTCCAGATCGAGCTTTCGCTCCACGTGCAAAGATCTGGTTTGTTCTAGCCCACTCGGCCACCGTAAAAGGCCACCGATCCCCCGTTGGTGTTAGTGCGCCGCAGCTCGGAGCGCGTTGAGCGAAAGCTCGCGCTGCAGAACCCAGGAGTCCTGGGTTCAATCAATACAACCTAGAAGACAAGGCCTGCGCGTGACGTTTCGTTGATGATGATGATCATACTGCGGCTGCTCCCTTTATAACGGGCGGGCTTGATTAATCGTGCCAAAGCCTGGATGTGAATTCAGCGCCCCTTGTGTTGTGTTTGAGGCCACCAATCCTCCAGTCGTCTTTTCGTCTGCTCGATGGTCTTCCAGAAGGCCACAGTATGAGCACTGAGCGTGACCACTGGAGCAGGCGAGGGAGCATACGATGTCGCAGACGATGTAGCAGACGATGGTGCTCATCCGGGCTAGCTAGGAGGCACTGAGGGGATCTACTAGTGATGACGTTTAGAGGAGGAAACGAGCAGGCCTTGTGGTCTAGGTGGAACTGATGCGTCACCAACACGATAGCCGATCTTAACAGTCTATTAATGTGAGCTCGTTCTGGGCATTACCACTGAGGCAGGTGATGGAGCAGACGATGGTGCTCATCCGGGCTACATAGGGGGCGCTAGGGGATCTACTAGTGATGACGTTTAGAGCAGCAAACGCGCAGGCCTTGTCTTCTTGGGGTAATTGGTTCAAGGCTGTGTATAGAGTGCTGTCCGACGGCACTCTCCCGGAGCGTTCAAGTGCCTACCGACGGCACTCCACTCGCGCGTTTAAGTTGCTTCCGAAAGTGTTAAGCACAAGTCACGCTTATTTTGACATGGTTCCATCAGCCGCTCGCCGATAATTTTTGTTAACACAAAGTGCGAGCGAAACAAAAGCTAAAGGGGTGAGCAGCTTGCTTTCTTGTGTATGTTTATTGCTGCGCGATGCAGGTGCGCGCTCTTCTCAAGTTTACCGAAGTGGCACTCTCTCGAATGGTGATTTTAAATACATTTTAGTTTAAATCTCACGTTCTCCAGTGGCGGCAGCAACCTCTACGAAATACCAAAAAAATCACAAAACCTTTTTGCAGGGCACGCGTTTTGAACTATATATTTGTAAGACCATAGGGTACTAGCCAGGCATCCTAACCATCACGTTACAGAAACGTGTCACGGATGTCATTCTTTGGTTTTCAAATATTGTTTGTTATGAAGAAAGTTTTATGGACTCTCAGTATGCACATAATTTAACCCCAAAAAGTACAGTGAAAGTAGGTATACTAATCTCGGCCACAACGTCCCAAAAGCAAGACATTATTCACTAAAGTACCGCATTTACTCGGTAGGACGGTACTCGCATGTGGGCGCAAAATGCCATCGGATGACACTTGAACGCTCCACAAGATCGCCATAGGACGGCACTCTAGACCCTGCGTTGGTTCAATCCCCACCTCTGCCCGTTTCGATCTGGATGAGCATGGTACCGGCGTGCCAATGTTAATAGAGAGGATCACTCTGGAAACTCGCTTTTCGGCATGACAGTATTTCAAAGAGCGCGCAAGAGGTGGCACTGTAGTCGCCCTAAGATAGATTATCGGCAGTGTTTTCGCTCGTGTCATCGGTGGCTCGTCGTATGCTCGTAAGTGTCGCTTCCTCGCACCTGGAGCTTTAAGTCGTTCGCCAATAAATGAGCAAGCATGCCGACCTGCTGCTCTCCCGGCGGTCGCAGAGGGTACACCTCACAAGCGTCGAAAATTGAAGAGAAACTAAACTTCTTTATTGCTCCAAAAAATGGTGTGTGCCCCCAAAAAATATGGCGAAATGCGAACCCGAGAAACAAATTCACGCTTATTAAACAAAAAGTGTGCAAATTCCATTTTTAGCTTGGCGACATTAATCATCATTACTGACACGTCATCGATGGGCAGACGGTTCTGATGGGCAAGGTCGAATGGACCGCAGGCAGCACACAGCGTTGGGTCAATATTGGTGTTCAATTGGAAAACAATGGTCCAATGTTGGACCATTGTAGCCATTACAATTCCAATATTGGGGGTACACAGGCATACACTGGCCAACATTGGCCTCTCTTAGCCAATGGTTTATCATCATTGATAGTTGGTTGGCTTATGTTGGCCAATATCGTCCTTTCTTAGCCAATGTATTACCAACGTTGGTAATCTATTGGCTTAGACTGGCGAACATTTGCCTGTCTTAGCCAATTCGTTACTAACATTGGTAATCGATTGGCTTAGGCTGACCAACACTGGCCTGTCTAAGCCAATGGGTTACCAACGTTGGTAGTCAATTGGCTTAGGCTGGCCAATACTGACTTGTCTTAGCCAGTGGCTTACCACCGTTGGCAATCGATTGGCTTAGGCTGGCCAACAATGGTCTGTGTTAACCAATGGGTTACCAACATTGGTAATCGATTGGCTTAGGCTGGCCGACATTAGCCTGTCTTAGCCAATAGATTAACAACATTGGTAATCGATTGGCTTGGGTTGGCCAACATTGGCCTGTCTTAGCCAATACGTTAACAACATTGGTAATCGATTGGCTAGGGCTGGCAAACATTGGCCTGTCTTAGCCAATTAGCCTAATTATCTACATTTGCTTTGTTCAGGGTGTTGCATTAAGAGATGGGGTCTATTCCAAGAGACAATTCAAATAATGTATTAAGGAGGAGCAATATTCGCTCCGCCTCTCCGTGTTTATGCGCAGAATGACGGCAGTCACCGGCAAAGTCGGATTCAAAAATAAGACTTCCATATAAAGTGATAGTGCTAACTCAGCGTAGTAGAGAGGGGTGGGGGTTCGGTGCCGGGGGCTGCGAACCCTCCGCCCAGCCCTTCACCCAGCCCTTTGCCCTCTCCACTGCCGACCCTGCCGCCGACCCTGCCGCCGACCCTGCCACCGAGTCTGCATAGGTCCCCCTGGTTGCACAATTTTCTTAATCTTTTTATTTGATTTAAATAAATTATGAACTGTCAAACGTTATGAACAATTCATTTGCATGCTTTAATTATTTCTAAAGTCTCCAAATATGGTAACATTGCCGCATTTATTAGATTTTACTATCAGAAAGAAAACAGTGCTGGAGGAAAAAGGGCAAGGGACTTGCTTGGTTCTCTGCACTGTTTTTGTGACGCTGGTTAGAACACTGGCTGAAAAATGGCATCCCATAATGGCATAGACAATGGATGCAAAAATAGCCAGTGTATTAGACTGGATGCCAATATTGGAATGGCCAATATTTAAGCCAATGTTGGAAGAGCCAGTGTGAAAGGCGCTGGATGACAAGGTTGGTTCAGGCAACGGTGAAACCTCTATGCCAATATTGGATAAAGCGCCAACCACGTTGGTCCAACGTGGGCTAGAACGTTGGCAAACCAGTGGTTCAACATTGGGCCAACGAGGGTCCAACAATGGTGTGCAGCCTGGGAAAGAGACCCTTTTCAGAAGTCCGTGCCAAAGCCGGTCCGCCATTGGTTGTTCAGTTACTCTAAGAATGTATTGAACACGAGGCCTCCGCCAGCCTTCGGCGTGACCTCGGCTCAGCTCGTATTGAAAACGAGCGCTGCGTCCGCGTTTAGTGAGGACGCGGATCCAAACACGCGCTTCGTGTCCAAGCCATGGCGACTGCCAATGTGGCTTGATGGGCTTTTGAAAAGGGTCTATTAACAAACTAATCACGAAGTTCAGCGCACGAAAAACCCTCACCGATCGAAGCGTGGCTCAGTCTGCAGCCAGTTTAAAAGGAATTTGTCTTCAGTTGTTTACACAGCGGGAGGTTAGTCTGCCTGAGCATGACGACATTGCTACCCACATAATAAATTTAGCCAGGGCAGTACAAGTGCTAGCCTGGGGACTTTAACGTGCATCACGTAGTATATGATACACGATCGCGCGCCGTTACGATGCTCATCCAGATCAAAACGGGCAGGGTGAGGATCGAACCCAGGCTCTCTGGGTCCTGCAGCCCGCCACGTGACCAACTACATCCAGTTAGGGGCGCGATCGCTTTTCCCTGGAACAGCGAGTAGGCGAAAAAGGATCTCGTTCGGGTCATCAGCAAAGGAGGAAAGTTGGTGCCAGAGACAAAAGTATAGGAGTCAAAGTACGACTCTGCCATGCCTTTCTGCCCACGAAAGATTGAGTGTCTTCTTGGGGGTGTTTAATTCCTTAAAGTGTGTGCTCGATACCCCTGTCAACTCTTTCCAACTGTCACTAGCCCAACAACAACCATCTCAAATTGGCAATTTAAAACAAATAAAAAAAGTAGATTTACAATCTCGAGAACATCTTTTTCTTCGTTATCATGGCAAAGCCAGTGGCAACCCAGAATCTGAGGCAGCGTCGATGTAGTTGCGTTATCAGCGCTTCCGTTTTGACGTCACGGCAACTCCGGCACAACAACACCAAGAACGAGACATACTGGAACGGAGAAGATTAGTGTGCCTTCATGTCCGTCTGTTTTAGGGGAAAGACATTCCTTCTTCTACGGTTCTACTCAGTGGGCAAGCGCGTGACCCGCTGGCTCACTCGGTGCGTGAGTTTTCCTGTAAAATGGCGTCTAATCATTACCCAAGGCAACTGGGGATTATTGGGATATTTTTGTGTCGCGAGACTTGGAAAGTGTAAACTGCTGTAATAAATCACACCTTTTAATTTTTCGTATACACCGTGTGCATTTCTTTTTCTGGAAATTTGCATACTGTTTCACTTGCACATATCAATACATTTGGTTGGAATATTTCTTTAGTAGTAATGTATTTATTCTTGTATACTCTGTCCATAGTACTGCTCACATGTCATGCGCAAATTAATATTTCGCATCTTCTCTGCCGAGTATATCTTGTTCCTTGATCAGAGAAAGCACCCTCTCACTGGTGCAATCTCTTTTTTTAACCGCATCTTTTATCTATTTGCGGTTCGGGGAAGCCAAAGCGGGACAAAACGCCGTCCGAATAGCACTTTGGCGGGAAAGCGGGACCACTTCCGGAAAAACGGGACCTGTCCTGCCGAGACGTCTGGTCACTTTAAATATATATGTCCTTTCCGTCATATTTCCACACTGTTCAAGCCTTCCTCCAGAGCGCAATCGCTCCCGGCGAGGAGGGAACAGGACATCGCGGACGACAGACATATAGGCCACTGTACGATAGGAGCTACGGTTCAGACCAGCGTTACAACATGACTATCCGCAGGTCCATCGATGGCATCGTAATCTTTCAAGCGGTCTTCAACTCTTTAAGGTAAATCGGAATGTCAACCTGCGACACTCCCCGCCCATTCACCCTGATCGCTGCCCGACCGGCGGCATCAACACCCGACAGTTTACGTAATCTTATCTTGTTATTTCACCATTGATACGCGAACACACGGTCCCATTGGCAATAATTAGTCTTCTGTTCACAACGCACAACCATATTCTCCCCTTTACTTATACAGCCTGGCAGTTCAATGAGGGAGCCATAGAGTGCCCAGTTGCAGATTTGGAGCTTGAGGATCTGGTAGCACAGAGCATTTCTCGGAAAGTCCGGTATCCAGCGCACAGCTTTTGCAGCGGCGAGGACCCAAAACATGATTTTCAAACCCAACAAGAAAAGAAGCGGTAGCCCGAGGGACGCGAGAAGCACGAGCGGACATTCCATCGCACGGGACAAGTGTGTTTCGGCGTCTCGCCGCAGCGGGGCGCCCGTTTCATTGTCTTGTCTGCCGCTCTACCTTTTCACTTTCGGCGGCCGCATCACGTGACGATCTTCCAGGCTTTGTCAGTATAGAGGAAGCTATGGCACAACATTGCCATCGCAATGTTGCTGCTATGTTGATGACACGCAAAAATATAGAAACCACGTTGATTGCCGGTTGGCACTCGGCATCGAAAAACAGAGCTGAACTCAGCACAGAAGGAACCCAGGCACCCGGCAGCAGTACCTTCGTGTCTCTTACGCAGTTTCCGCAATTTCTTTAACGTCGTCTACGTCGACACATCGTTCTGCGTGGGCCGCGTGGTTCCGCGTGGGTTTCGCAATTCGGAGACGGCCATCTTAGCCCAGTGTACGTAGCGCTGCTGGCACTGGTCCGGAACTTCGCTGTTCCTAGCTGCTTCGTTGCAAGTTTGATAAAATTAGTGGTAAAAAGGTCAATGCAACCGAAATGTTCTGCACGTATGGACTGGGAGACGGAATTATAGGCGGCCTTCGCTGCCGCTGAAGCTCAGTCAACTCAACAACATTTATCAAACAATTTATCGACATGTCAGAAAAACGAAACCGAAAGAATATGAGGCGTTAAGGTGGAAGCTTTCTCCCGTCTGCCTGGAGGAGGAGAAAAACGTATCGATCCTGAAGAGTGGTTGTTTGGGCGAGTTGGCTTGACATCTTATGCAATCTTGTGCGAAGCAAGGACGAGGACAAAAGGAAGAACAGGACACAGCAAGACGCAACTCTGAACTGATTTTAATTGAATACGTGTTCCGGTATGTATAGTCCGAACCATCGTCACAATGACAACAAACAAAACGACAAAAGCAAAGAAACAACCATGACCGAGCATGATTGGGAAAAACACTATCTCGTCCTCAGGAAAACCAGTTCCTTGTCCGATAACGCAATCGACGGCTTGGCAACACACGTGTCTCCTAAATAATCACTGCGCACGGCTACAATTTCGCGTGTTAACGTTGACTTGCATTTTCCCAATTTTTACGGATCCATCCAAGAGCGGGGTACAACCGCAAGTCCTGCACTGCAAGTCAGGTAGCCACCGTTTTGTTTTTGCACGTTGTTATTGTCCTCGCGAAGTCGATCATTTAGGCAGCGCCCCGTCTGCCCGACGTAGTGCCTGCCACAGGACAACGCAATGCGATAAACCACACCATCTGTACAGTCGACAAATTTCGTTCTGTGCTACTTTTCACATCCATGTTTGGCATTCACGCCAGGCTTTGATAGCTTGCACAGGTCAATGAGCTTATTGGGCGCAGAAAGCACTTCCTTTATATTTTATCGCATTGCTACTGTCTTCAAATTGTGCGACACTCGGTGAATATATGGTATCACAACAACTTTTCCTTTTTGTCTTGCCAGCTGGCTCTCATTGTTTTCCTCTAGACAGTGCTTTCCTAGAAGGCCTTCCGCGACCGCAACAAGAATGTGTTTGGGGTACCCAGCTGCGAGCAACCGTAAAACTTGCTTTTCAAAACCAGTGGGGATCAAATGCTCATAGGACTTTTTAGTGCATTGTTGAAACACAGGTTAACAATACTTCTTTTGACTATCTTGTAGTGGGCTGAATGAAACGAAAGCAACGGCTTATTCGCACGTGGCTCGTAACACCAACAGATGTGGTCGTCCAAAAATAAAAGTTTGATGTCAAGGAAGCGAATAATGTTGTCCACAGGTATCTCATGCGTGACTTCGAGTGTGCCAAGACATTTCTTAAAACCGATCAGGGTTTTGACAGTCTCTGATTCAAAAGCGTTTTTGTCAGAAGCGATAAATACTAAAAAATCATCTACGTACCTAAAAACTTTCTTTACCTTGACAGTACTCTTAAGAGCCAGCTTCATGGATCAAAGGTAAAGAAAGATGTTAGGTACGTAGATAATTTTTTAGTTTTTCTCGCTACCAACTTTTGAAGTCTTACTTATCTTATCGAAAGGAAATCGTTCAAATAAATAATATAATAAGTTCAACCCGTCATTTGTGGTGTGCCTCAGCATAGTATACTGGCGCCGCTACTCTTTAACATTGATCTTAATGACATTGTGAACATGATCACTATTGCCAAATTTATTAAATACGCGGACGACGCAAGCATTTTTTTTCTGGGAATGACATCCACGAACTGGTAGATAAATGTAATTTTACAATGACAGCTATTGAAAAGTGGTCAGTGTTTAATTCAATGCAGATGAATGAGGCAAAAACTAAAGCAGTCATATTCAGACAAGGAAAAAAAAAGAGGCTAGTTGCAGTACATAAATACATCTCCCTAAATTTCCATTCTATAGAAATTCTTGAACATTTTAAGTGTCTTGGTGTCATATTTTATTCAACTCTGTCGTGGGATAGCCACATAAACAGCATAGTAAGCAAAATAGCTCAGCTCGCGGGTACTATAGCACGTATTAAATACATTCTTTGCACAAAAATTACGTTACTCCTTTATAATTCACTCTTTTATACTCATATAAACTATTGTGAATTGGTATGGGGAAAAACAACATTTTCAAACCTACAACGTGCTTATGTATTACAAAAAAAAAACTTTTTCGGTATATTTACAACGGACTTTATGGAGTGCCAAGTACGAACCTGTTTTACCGCTCCCATGTAATTAGTGTGTTCAGCATGTATATATATCGATTAAATTTGAGTTATAAATTAGGAACACGAAAAATATTAGTAACATACGTGATCTTGCTTATTTTCAAATAAAAAACATAACTAGTTACTCAACAAGATAGAGAAAATTGGGTAGTGCCCACACTTCGCTCAAACTATGGAAAAGCTTGCTTACGTTATATACTACCATCTCTATAGAACAGATATCAGCTCGTGCATTTTGATTTATTCACCTATAAATACAGTGAACTCCGTACAATGTATGAAACAGAAAGAGTACGATTTTTACGATTTTTTATTTAAATGTGTGCGCCCTGAACTTTCACGTTCACTGTGTGTTTTTCCATGTTGTTGTTTCCACCCATCGCTTGCCTGCTCTTTCTTTTTTCGGGAAGGGTGGAGGGCGGGGGGGGGGGAGGGGCGTCCAATAGCAAATTATTGGTATGATTACTCTTAATTTTGGGGCGGGGGAGATTATGCTGCTTATCTGCCAATATTAAGGGTCTGTTTACTCGGCAAGCTGCACTGCTCCAGCTTTTAATCCACAGCCCCTTTGTTTATACTTGTACAAGGGGAAAAATTAACTGATTTGAGATGTTCTTCCTGCTTCATTTTGAAAGCCACTTTAGTAAGAAGGTGCCAGTAGATCTATGTTATAAGCCGAGACACCGAAATATCCCACAAAGGCAGTATGTATATTGTTCCGAGAAGGACTGCGCCAAGAGCGCCAGTCGAACTGCTCAGCTCTCCTTTTTATTATCCGCCGGCTATGGTGCTCCTGAAGGCCTGAGTTAATTTTCTTAGCTGGAAAACGTTACAGAAAATAAAATAAAGAGAAATGGGTAAGACAAAAAAAAGGTCCGCCACATTATAGACCTGATTACTGCTAATTGCTAAAATACCACGTGAACCTAGCACATGTGGCGACACGGCAAAAAGCGCGCGGATCTTGGCGTATATTTCGATGCAGGCGATGAGCACACCTTCCCCTTCAGTCACCTTAGCCCCGGAGCTCGCTCGTTTAGCGCGCCGGCGCCGGCGTCGCTGTATGTTCGGTCGCGTGATGTAAGCCACTGGAGTAACTCTGATCTACTCGAGCGAGAATTTCGGCCGCCCCTCGTATCCCAGCCAGCGAGGAGACGAGGGCAGCGTATGCGCACGGCTGGCACACGCGCTTTCGTGCTCCGCTTCAGGACTGAGATACCGGAAACGGTTAGGTGCCAACCGTATTATCCCAGTGGGCGCTAATAAAAATCCGGTCCCTTTTGCCACGCCGGCAGTGAGAGAGCGAATCGGTTCGACGGAAGTCATTTCCTTCCCAAAGCTGCGTGCCGCTTGGCCATAAATATCCTCGCTTTTTATTTTTGCAGCGTGAGCCAATACGACAGGACGTTTGGTACCCACTGTGACCGACAAACCGGGGTCTATATCCCCTTCAATACTGCCACGTGCCACGAGTCCACATGAAACGTCGTCGTTAAACCGTTCCTGGTAGTCAAGGGATTCCATATTTCCTGTTCTAAAACGTGTGCCCTTGAGCGACGAACCTTTTTCGTTTGTTTTAACAACTCATGCAGACGTGAAACTAATGCTTATAACATTGATCGCGTCATCTAACGGGGAGCTTCCACGAGATCACAATGTAACGCTGCTTCCATTTTGCATTCTTTTAAGTGGTGTGGTCGCGAGTTCATCCTAAGTTTCTAGAAGTAAGACACCTTTTAATACAAATCATCTTTTCAGCGGTGTCGTGGTTAAGATAATCGATAACGTCTGGGAAAACGTTTTTTTAAAGGTAAACGCGCCATTTTTTAATTTTTTTAACAAAATTGTTACGAATCACTTACGCACGCAGAAGCGATAAATTCATTTACCGACTATATATTTGGCAATTCAGCTGCTTATTTGATGTGACGTATGTGTGATGAGAAAGATAACTAAGTGTGCTGATTATTTCACATTCATATTCTTGTATTATTATTTTTTGTTGAGGAAGGCTGAGGTTATACGTTTGATATACAGGTCCTTCAACCGGCTTCAGCAATTGATCATTTCGTTTTTATGAGACATTTCCGGTTTCCTGTCGAGGGAAACCATCAAAAAATGGTCGCAATAACGAATCTCGACTGCATAAACTCAGAATTTAATTTGTTTCGGTAGGACTTGCATGCAATGCACACAATCGGTTTGAATCCCAGCTTTGCCCGAAGAGTCTCATAGAAGCTTGTTTTGTTTATTTTACCCTTTGTACGCGAGCTTTTTATTTTGATTTCAACTTTCGACCAGCTAGGTAAAAGAACAAAAAACAATAAAAAGCATATTCTAAGCCTAGAATGTAGATGCATATTCTAGCTACTTCTCCACGTGATCAGCGCTTATATTTCGATGGTTATTACAATGTGGCTCAAGTTTTTTTTTTAATGCCCTTCATAAAGCAGCTTACCGCCTGGAGAATGGTAAAAACTTGGGCGAGCTGGGCATGGATCTTTAAAAACTAAGAGCAGCACAAACAAAACGAAGTACCAAGGAAGACAAACACGGACATAGCGCCAAGTGCTCAGTCAGCAAGACGAGCTCGACGCAGACGCTTGACGTGTAAGAGCAGATCGCAAAAGCTTCGGGAAGGACGAACAGGCGACCTTAATAGGGTCAGGGAAGAACGACTCTTACTACTGAAGGTCTTGATGAACTCGTGATGAAATAACTGAGAATGCATAGGTGACCTTCCTTTTTTGGGGACTGCATTCAAAAGTTTACGCCACGTGCAAAATAACTGCCTAAAGTTTGCGGGCAACCTGGTGATCCACACCGTGTGACCAGGTTGCCGCGTGTTAAATCGTTTTACGGTATTTTTACTGCGAGATGGAGAAGTGAAGTCGGCCACGCGAGCGTGCACTGCCGTCGATAAAAGGCCGGTGCACGAGTATTCGCGGAGATGTTTTTGGGTCGGAGCGCGCGCGTCAACAGTCAATAAGGGATTAGGTGTTGCTTAACGAGTGCGTTGTGTCATGCTCCGAGGCGGGCAGCAGCGAGAGTAATCTTACAATACGTGCGGTGATTATGTGAAGAAGTAGATAACACGTGAACCTACATGTTGTGTATATTAAAACACTTTTCATCACAATTTCATGTATTATTACTTAGTTCACTGGAAGGATTGAGGACCACGGCGGCAACAATTTTTGGGAAGGGCATATAAAAGTTTGAACTGCGTCGCAACAAATGTTTTAATCTGTTTTGTGAGTACTTGGAGAAGAGGTGAACATGTAAACCAACATTTTGGGAATATTAAATTTTAATTGTTGTTGTTCTTTCCACCCAGTTCATCAAAAAATAAAAGGAAGAACCTCGTACTAGCTCCGTTGTGGCCAACAACTTTCGTCGTGACAGTTTGCTATTTAGATTTTATTATAGCAGAGCTGTTAAGGGCTAGTTTCCCCAGGATTGTGTTCACCAGCAAAGAAATGATGACACCGAACTCTGGACAGCTATCGCCATCTATGAGCGACGGCGGCAACCAGTCAACCGGCTAGTTGCCGCCGGCGCTCATAGATGGCGGTAGCTGTCTGGAGTTCGGTGTAATCACCTATGAGCGACAATGACGTGCGCAGCAGCGCGAATGGTTGCGCAACCGCCGCGAGGACACTATTGTCTCAAGTCCCACTTCGTCGAGCGCTTCAGATTCCCTTGCGAAAGAAGAGCAGAACGCTTGCCTGAAAAGGCACCGCCGAGAACAGAAGCTGCAGCTCCGCTGCTCAGCCTTCTTCACCAAAGTGGAAAGGCTGAACGTTTTTTTGTTTTTATTTATTAACACAATGTTCCTAAATTTAGGTCAAAATAGATAAACAAAGCTATTAAGGAAAATCAGATACTTCCTTCAGCACTTCCAAATCAGAATCCGCGTAATCCTTTTAAGCACCACGTGTTTGTTTTTGTTTTTTTCTCTCTTGTTTGGATGCTTAGTTGTTCAGCGCGATTTGATCCCGGATGCTTTGCCGGTGTTTTAATATAAGGCTTTCTGATAAATAAGAACCCTAGAAAATGTTCGCTGATGTTAATTATATGCAAAAGATCAAATGGCATTTTGCAAATATTTGTTATCTAGAGGTCAATTAAAAAGGGTACGGTACATCTGACGCGTGCTAGACGATTACTATAACTGTAAAAAAAAATTCAATGAAAAAGTATAAGTGGGTTCGGAGTTTGGAAACAATAATATAAATCCTAATGTTCACTTACGAACAAACCTGTTAGTTAATGCATGAAAAAAAAATCGCAATAAAAAACACACACATCTGCAAATTTCACGTTATGAGGAGATATATACAACACAAAAAAACTATCGAACCATTCAAACAAGTTAGTTCCTCATAGTCGTCGGTTGACACGGCAAACTAAGTTAAAGTTTTTTTGTTTTCTTTTTATTGATGAGGCTGTTTTAGGAAAATTCACGTGCCCTTTTTATGCACTTGCAACAGAACTGGCTGTTTAATGGGACAACTTTGTTATGTGGTTTTAATCGTAATATTTATTGCGTTTGTCGTTTCGTGCCGCAATGGCCCCAGGGAAGTAAACAGGAGGCGTCGCGGTTAGCTGCTAGTCAGCGCGGCTGGTGGCCAAAAAGGGCAACTTTGGGAAGGTCATCCCTCCGAACGATTGGGCACGAGCGTTCTTCAGCAGGGCACTTGGACGTTCCGAACTTGAGATCGGGTCCACCGACTGCGCCGGCAATCGTCTCGGAGTTTCGAAACTTTCGCATAAGATCGCGCTACCTGTCAAATCAAGCTTTACTGCCCACTTGGTATAGGGTTTCCTTTCAGGGAATGATAGATATGGTCAGTTTGTAGATCTCTAGCTCTTCTCCTCGGCGCAGGTAAAGACGCCACGAGATGAATGAAATTGGTTCCTTTTTTCTTTTCTATTGATTTTCGTTTTCGTCGGTCCGACCCAAAAACCCACAAGGCGTTTAATCCAAATATATCTGTTTTTTCATATCTTATTTCGGCGTTAAGGTCGAAATTGTCACCGGTAATTTTGGCAGATGTTACCGGTCCAGCAGCGTAAATGAGGCAACACAAAAGTGGCCCATGGATGGGCGGATGAATGCGGCTAAACGTCCTTTCAATTGGGCGGCGACTTGCGCCACCTAGCGCAAGTTTATATTTCAACAATTACCCCCCCCCTAAAAAAATGATAAATAAAATTCAACCAAAACAACAAGCTATTTTTTTTTTTGCAGAATAAAAGAATTTTATATCGCTATTAAGCACGCGTGCATTCGTCTACCCATCTTCACTAACAAAAAAGTTACAAACTGTATGGTATGACGCTGGTGCCACGGTCACACGCTGTTTATATATCTTACAAAACACAGTCTGCAAATCGTGTCTGAAGCGTGCTTCCTCCTTGTGTAACCGTCCTGTCACATCTTCGTTAAAAAAAAAACTGTCTCCAGACATGTTGGAAGCATGTATGAAGCAAACAGCATTGGAATGTGCTTGATGCTTGTCGGTAGAAATTTCTGTCATCATGTCTGCAGATTAGCATGTGGTCCTATCTTATGGTCCTATCCTCTAACGCCACCTGGGTGTGAAAGGAGCTATGTACGAACTTCCGGGAATAAATTTGTTGTTTTTCCCCTATCGGGCGAACCTGTCTTTACAAATTGCTGCTGAAGTTTATGGGCAGTAAAATATCAACAGCACGCTTGAATTAATGCCTACCGCGTTTGAAAAAAAAAAAAGGTCAACATTTCCGTTAACGACACACCGTGGCACGTGTTTCTGCGGCGCTTTGCTTTTTTGCTGTTTTCGTTAGAGAAGCGTTGTCATGTTTCCGGTAGTTAAACGTTTCCACTAACTAACTATATTTCTCGGTCGTCTGCTTGGTTCAGATTTGAAAATGGCAAGTTGAATCATGCGTAAACGTGTCCTCAACGCGTGGCGACGATGAGAATGAAACACGTTGAGGAGCCTGCAGCGAGTCTTAAAGGGGCGATGCAACGATTTTTGCACTTTGCGCCAATAGCGCTTAGAACGGATCCCTGAGGTTAATGACCTGTGCAGCACCCGTTCGTTTTTGACCACACGCAATCAAATTCACCGAAAAAATTAAAAGAAAACGAGCGGCGTTCACCTCCTCAACTCGCAGCCAGTACAAGCGGCCACGTGATCTGCAGCCGATTTGATGTCGCCAATGTTGATCACAGACACGCGCTGGGGTTGGCAAGGCACAGGACACGTGCTGAGTTCAAGACATAGCTATGGTTCGGCTATTGTTGTCATTGCAGCGATTGTACACGGGCTACTCCCCGAATGCTTCTCGAGCTATCAATTATCACAAGCCAAAATCCAGTGCCCACGCAACACTCGGATCCAATCTATGAGCAGCATTCAAATATCGTCACTGGGGGTACTGCTATCAAGTTTCGCGAAGGAGAGATTGAATGACAACGCTCGCTTTGTCCTTGAAATTACACCGCAACAAGAGAGTTCTTTTTTTCTTTTTTTTAGGGGGCGGGGGCAGTGGCGTTGCGGGCGAGTATCCTTGAGCAAACATTCCAATTGAATATCGTTGCACCGTCCCTTTAAAGGGGCTGTGCAACGATGTTCAATCGCAATAATTTTTACTTCACACGAGCTTACTGGCACTAGTCGGACTCAAGGATACTCGCACGCAACGCCACTGGCCAAGGAACTCCTTTGTTGCGGTGTAATTTCAAGGACAAAAGCGAGCGTTGTTATTCCATCTCTCCTTCGCGAAACTTGATGACGTAACTGGGGGATCGCAGTACCCCCAGGGACGATATTTGAATTCGGCTCATAAAATGGACCCGAGCATTGCGTGGTCACTCCATATGAGCTCGTGATAATCGATAGCTCCAAAAGCCTTCGGGTAGTGTCCCGTGGCATAGCGTCCTGTATACTGACAAAGCCTGGCAGATCGCCACGAGAAGCGGCCGCCAAAATGGAAAAGGTGGAGCGGCAGACAACAGATGAGAAGAGAGCCACGTGACTGGCGCCCCGCTACGGCGAGGCGCCGAAACACACTTCTCCCGAGGGAACAAGTGTGTTTCGGGTCCTCGCCGCTGCAAAAGCTGTGCGCTGACGCACAGGTTCCCCGAGAGATGGCTCTTTGATGCTCTGTACTACCAGATCCTAGCGCTCCAAATCTGCAACCGGGTACTCTATGGCTCCTTCGTCGAACTGCCAGGCTTTGTGAGTATAGGGGAGGCTATCCCCGTGTCCAATCGCTGCAATGACAACAATAGCCTAACCATAACAATGTCTCGAACTCATCGCGTATCCTGTGCCTTGCCAACCCCAGCGCGTGGCTATGATCAGCGTTGCCGGCATTTTATCGGCTCTAGATCTCGTAGCCTCTTGTTCTGGCTGCGACTTGAGGGAGTAAACGCAGCTCGTGTTTCTTTAATTTCTTTTGCGACTTTAATTGCGTTTGGTGAAAAACTAACGGGTCTTTCAAACGTCATTAACCTCAGGGATTCATTCTAAGTGGTATTTGCGCAACGTACAAAAATTGTTGCATCGCCCCTTTAAAGCAAGAACCTTCACGCAAAAAGAAAAAGTTTGTCAAAGACACTTTTAGGAATAAAAAATGCGAGGCAAAAAAGTAGACCAACATGTAGACAAACGTTCTACTTTTGTTTCGTTTGTCTTTTGTCTTTGCCATATCATAGCCTCAAACGAAACTTTCGTTTTGTTTGAGGCTATGATATTACCACTATGGCATTAAAGGCTTTTAGTTTATTAGTGCCGAATGACCACAAATTCACAAGTTACTCTGACGGAACGAATATATTTAAATGCACTACAAAATAAACGTACGTAACGCATATTTTAAACCGGCTTAAGGCGGGC
Organism: Ixodes ricinus; assembly: GCA_037355805.1. NCBI lineage: Eukaryota > Metazoa > Arthropoda > Arachnida > Ixodida > Ixodidae > Ixodes > Ixodes ricinus. The sequence goes on along the minus strand of JAZHYW010054323.1, from coordinate 109,411 downwards.
GAAAAAAGGAGACGTTTGTGAGAGTTGAGACGAAAATCTCTCAAATCTCACAAACTCAAACAAAACTCTTTGCCCGGCTAATAAACCTTCATGCATATCTCCAGTTAATAATAATGATAATAATAATGTTTTTATCCGCTTTACAAATGCATAGAAATAATGCTAGCCTACAAAAGCGGTATCCTGCTTGTTCCAACCTAGTATACTAATAATAAAAAAATACTTCTTTTATACTGATCGATGTTTCCCAAATAAAATACGTGAACTCAGTACCACATGGACTACCACTGCACTAAGCCTAAAAAACATTCTGACGCCGGCGTTCAACGGAACATTTTAGTTATGACACCGGACGCTCAAGTGTACACGTGTCACCATCATGAAGAGAAGGATGTGACATCCCACTTTCGGTTTTCCGATAAACGTATAGATCACCGGAAGTCTCTCTAGTAATTTAAACGATGAAACCGACCCACCGTTCAGGTCGTGCCTCACTAGCCCCAACAAACATCAGCTCCTGTAGACTGTACGGGTGAGTCCAGACTTGTATGTAACGCGACTAACGTAAGGCCTTACATGTATCTAGTTACTTTTTAGGTAATTAAGTACACGACTTGGGTAATTTGTAAGAGCGGCAACGAGTTACGTATTGTTATTCCTTTCTGATGGAGTAACCAGTAACGGTATTTAATTACATCTAGAAAGGAACATGCACAATACAAGTACCAAATATAGTTCTCACCTCAGCTCGTGCCTGTAATCTACACGACGAGAAAGCCCTCGGTAGGCCATTTATAATATGTGCATAAGGTATGCTAGTATAGCCACAATTATGCCAGAATGAACGAATGAAAATTGGGCAACTAATAAGGACGACAAATACTGGAAGGGGCCGCTACTTTGTAAATGCGACTCATTAGAAGCAACGAGGAGACTTGCGCGGTACTTTCAAGCTGAGGAAACGCGTTCCTTTTGACTCTCACTGGCGTGTAACGTACTCAGTTACTTTTTGCGTGAGTAACGAGTAAAGGTGTTTAGTTACTTTATTTCAGTAACGTGTATAGATGTCTGCGTAAGTCGTTGGAAGACCCGATATTTTTTTTCTCGGAATTTATTGGAAGAAAATAAGTACACGCCTGTAATATTTTTGCGCATATAGTTCTCCATTGCGATAACTTTAAAGTCCTCCAGCACTACGAAAGTAACGTTTCGTAGGCAGAAAATATATTTCCGTCGCGCACACGGTCACTCACGCACCGGTTGTCACACCTTGCCATTGGAGCCCAGGAGGGAATTTACTCGAGCTGCTCTGTTGTTTATGCTTTTCAGCGGATATCGACCAAAACTCAACGTCGAGAATGACGTTGGATCTGATCTTAGTGTGTGTCGTCCTCTTCGCGGTTCGATGGATCATGTAAGTACCCTCCCTTCAGTTTCTCGAACAGGGGAATAACACGAGCTGCACCAGGGCGTCTCAACATCTACGGGAACTCAAACCGCAATAAGATTCGAAAAGATCGACAGACTTGCGGAGGCCTTGATTCTTTATTCACGTTGATTTTATCCGGAAGCATATAGACCGACACGCGGCGCGGCTCTGTTTACCAACACGACCGGAAGGCCGCGGATGCGCAGAAGCTATGTGGGCAAAAGCGGCCGGACTCTCCGTGTTCTCGCCATTGCGTTGTGTGGCGTGCGTTTGCTGTTGACGTTGTAGAGACGCTTCTAGCTTCATTTGTGCGTCGTATTTCTTGTCAATGCGTGTCGTCCGTTATGCCCGACTATGTGAGCTCGCAACCCGAGCCTGAACTGCAACGGTATCAAGTCAAACTGTGCGTAAACCGACGTTGCCTTAAACGATCCGTACGCCGTAAACAAGGACCGCTGGAGTTCCGATAGGAAGTTGCTGCCACCGACGTCGATGGCTCACGTTGTCATTTATTTTGTTTTTTCGCCAAGATAGTTCACGGCCGACACGATGCAGGCGGCCGCTTTCCGCGCTGCCGGCGGGATCAACACAGTGGATCAGAGGACTGCGGGTCGGCGGAAGTATGTTTATTGATTGATTAAATGCCTACCTTCGAGTCAAAATATGAGATTTTTTTACCCTCATGATCACAAGGCACGACGAGTGGTAACATTTTCTCCGTTCTGCCGCCGGTCTCCTTCAACTTAGTCGCACGGGCGTATAGCAAACAGTGTTGTAGGCGTTACCGAAAAAAAAATGTAACGAAATAGGTTACTCGTTACTTGCAAATAAAAGGAACGCGTCACCGACATACGTTACCTCAAAATAAAAGGAAAGCGTACCCCTTTACGAAGTAACGCACGTTAGTTTTGCATTACTATTTATTTTTAAATTGACAAGAACGGTGTTTTTTTTTCTTGTTTTTTTTTGGAAAGGGGGAGGGCGACGCTGTTTTTAGACTTTGGGACAAAGGGCGTAGGCGTTGGGGTTTTTTCGAAGTGGGACTTTTTGCATGGTGAAAAAACAAGCAAAATTGTGGAGGTAGGTGGAATGTAGTGTAATAATTAATGACTTCAGTTTAATTCCAGACACAGCCGAAGCTACGAGCTAAAGGGACCAATCAAGCAGCGTCAAAAGAGCGAGTCACTGGGTCTTTCTTGTTTACGATTGGTTCAGCGATGTTAGAACACGTACAGAAACATGACGAACACCATGGTGGTGTGTTTTTTTATGGTGTCGATTGGTCCCATCTGCTCATAGGGTCGGCTGCGTCTGGGCTGAAAGTAAGACAACGTATGAAAGCACGAAAAAAAAACATTGCTTTTTTCAGGTTCTGGGAAGAATATGTATTGAGTAACCTAACTACTATACTCTGTTTCACCTTGTGTTGTACCGCAGGAAAGGCTACAAGCGCGAGCTCCTAGTTCTACGGCACACCTCGGCGGCACGAGCGCTCGTGGACCAAAGGCAGCTGCCAACGCTATGAGTTCGCGCTTCTAGCCTTCGCTGCGGTACAACATAAGGGGAAACGGAGTATAGTACGCGTTACTCGAAATAATTAACGTAAGTACATTCCCCGTTACTGTCTTGAAAAAATGAAAGCCGTTTACAACTCAATGTAACGCCCAACTAGAGCGCAGCTCTTGAGGAGGAGAGGGGTAGGGTACTGAGGGAGGGTATACCCCTCCTCCTTCCTCCTCACCTCGTCATCGTGCCTGCTACTCCACCACAGGGGTCACGTGACCCCCGTGACTTTGAGGGGTCAGGTAACCTCTGCGGATGTCACGTGACCTCAGGGGGTGTCACGTGACCTCAAGGTGAGTCACGTGACCTCAAGGAAGTCACGTGACCGGAGGGTAGTCACGTGACCTCAGGGGGTGTCACGTGACCCCAGGCCGGTAACGTGGCCTCAGGAAGGGTCACGTGACCTCACGGTTACGCTGACGCCAACGGCGACGCCGCTCAAGCCGGAAACGGGTGCCTAAGAGCTGAGCTCTGAAAGTGACGAGTACGTTATCACGTTACAGAAAAACGTAACGTGCTACCGGCAACGCCGTTACTTGTAACGCGTTGCCGCCAACACTGGTAGCGAGCCACCGACAAGAGCTTGGCCGGTGCTTTGTGCGCGAACACCGTGTGAACAAAATCTGGGTGATCTCAATAAGACGACGGTTTCTCTGCACATAAGCAAGCCTCGGGACGGAGGTTGAAATGGAAGCCACACTTGCCTCCAAGAAAGTGCTCCTTGCACAAACGGTCGCTCTCGCGAAGTGACCCTACTTTTCATTCCACGGATACTATCCAAAAGACTAGGACAAAGTAAGGAAACGACGACACAAGGCGCACTCGCAACTGAAGTTTTATTTTTGGAAAAACAGTGTTATATACACTTTCTAAAACACCCTACGTCACTTTCCACGTGCCCACTTTTTATCTAAGAATAAACGCTCTTTATCTGTCAGGGCCACGGAAGGTTCGCTTATGCACTTACCTGCACCCTTCTCCTTTATTGCATACGCCTCATGAATTTCCCTGGTAATCTTTTTGCTGTATCGCCCCAGGATTGCCAAGTCATTGAAAACTGGTGTGCACTCACATTGGTCGCCATGCACAGCCAGGTGCCCAGAAGGTGACTGTTTCAAGGAAGCAGCGTGCTCTCTCGCGCGATCATTTACACAGCGCCCAGTTTGGCCTACGTAAGACCCACCGCAGGAAAGCGGAATGACATACACAACACCGGTCTCACATTCCACGAACTTATTCTGGTGTTTTTTCTTGCACTCGTCACTCTTCCCTTCAGGATCATTGATTTTCCTGCATAACGCAGAGAGATAGGGGCTGAAAAGACGACGGGAACGTCGTAACGTTCCGCTACCTTTTTCAAGTTATGGGATACCACGTGAATGTAAAGGATTACAGCGGTTCTCGTTTTTCGGCGTTCATGAGCGTTTCTTTCCACACCCCTAAATTTTTTTAGGCCCTATGTAGCTTCAACAATCGCCCTCAGCGGAAAACTTGCACTTGCGAACCGATCTACCTGCAGGAGGAAGCTCCTTCCCATGAAGCAACTGGCCCAACTCACATTTTGTTGCTATTCATCTCTTCTGCAACGGGCTCTTTTTTATGTTCCCCTAACTCTTTCCAGTCCGCTCTCACTCTCGTTAACTTAATCGCTACTTCCTGCTGCCGTGCAAGAGTGTACGCCTATGCCATTCGCACTGGATACTCGCCACCAGAAGTGCTGGGGCTCTTCAATGGCTGTCCGCCTTCCCCTGGCCATGCCAAGCGAATGTGCAAGCTTATCACGTCCGAGACTTGGAAACAAGTTGAAAGGTTCCGGGATTGCCTCAAGGTGCTGTGCTACAGAGAGGGTCAAGACCGTGCAGCTGAGAGAACCTACGCCTCCCACCTTCGGAATGCCAAAGATGTGACTGAGTTCCTGTGGAAACAAGACCTGTCCTGGCTGCCCAGAAGGCAACCGACAAGTAGGGAGAAGCAAGGGGGGTTACCTTCCTCGGGGGGGCCTCTCGCCCTGGCAACTTCAAGGCTACGCTTGACAAAGGGCCCAAGTTCGCCGTGGAGCCTAGACTGCCACCACCGGAAAAGCTATCCCTGGTCAGATATTTGGCTGATAAGGTGCTGCCCCAAGACAGGGATCGGTGCATCGCTGACGGAGTGGATATGCTCTGCCAAACGGCTGGTCTACGCGCGAAAATCCCGAAGTTGACATCCATCGTTGATCACTTCAGAATCAACAATCTCAAGCTGCTCACGTCCGATAAGGAAGGGGGCTTTGTTGTCCTTCCACAGGAGCTATACTGGGAAAGGGCCGAGCATGCTGTCCTTAAGAACTTCAAGCAGGTAAAACCAGGATCCCTGAGCAAGGTGAAGGTGAGGGCGAAAGAATTGTGCGGCGAACTATCCCTCTCTGCTTTGGAGAGGAAGGTGAATTCTAGCAAGAAACTTTCCATGAACTTGTTTTTCACGGCGAAAACGCACAAGACAGATGTACCTTTTAGAGCAATTGTTACTGAAAGAGATACTTGGCAGATCCAGATATCTTCCTTTCTCCGCACCTACCTATCAAGCCTGAAACTGCAGGATGAATTTTTGGTCCGGAATTCAGAAGAAGTAATTGAATTTTTGAAAGAAGGGTGTAGAGGGAAGTGCGACGCTTTTTCAATTGATGTTGAGGATTTCTTTTATTCTATTCCTCATACCGTCCTTTTTAACACTGTTAGAAGTTGTATTGAGAGCAGCGGTGAAACAGCCTTTCGTAGCACTTGCGGGATAAGTGTAGAGGGTTTCGTTGAACTTTTATTTTTCTATCTTGACCACACCTATGTCTCCTTTGGTGGAGAGGTGTTTTTGCAAAAACAGGGTATCTGCATTGGTTCGCGGGTTGCGCCTATTCTGTGCGACATTTTTTTAGCACACTGCGACCAAGCTATTCTTGAGAGGCTCGGAGGTGACAGCCTTTTTAAAATATACAGGTATGTCGATGATTACCTGGTCATCGCCCTCCCAGGGAACAAGCTCACGGATAAGAAGGTGGCTGACGTAATCGGCACGTTCACGTCCTGCTCTCATGGGTTAAAATTCACTCATGATAGGACCACGGAGGGCTCGTTACAATTTTTGGATTTAAAACTAAAATTCTTAGATGACCATGTGTGCTGGGCTTATGAGCCTCGCTCCAAGAAAGGTGTACTCCTTTTAATTCTGCTCACTCTAAGTTAGTTAAAAGAGGTATTGCCTCTTCGTGCCTCGGAGCCGCTCTGAAAAAATCCTGTCCTGAGGAAATGGGAAGGAGCTTCCTCCTGCAGGTAGATAGGCTCGCAAGTGCGGGTTTGCCGCTGAGGTCGATTGTTGAAGCTGCAGAGGGCCTTAAAAAGAAATTTAGGGGTGTGGAAAGAAACGTTCATGAACGCCGAAAAATGAGAACCGCTGTAATCCCTTACATTCACGCGGTATCCCATAACTTGAAAAAGGTAGCGAAACGTTACGACGTTCCCGTCGTCTTTTCAGCCCCTAGAAAGCTCTCTGCGTTATGCAGGAAAATCAATGATCCTGAAGGGAAGATTGACCAGTGTAAGAAAAAAACAACAGAATAAGTTCGTGGAATGTGAGACCGGTGTTGTGTATGACATTCAGCTTTTCTGCGGTGGGTCTTACGTAGGCCAAACTGGGCGTTGTGTAAATGATCGCGCGAGAGAGTACGCTGCTTTCTTGAAACAGTCACATTCTGGGCACCTGGCTGTGCATTGCGACCGATGTGAGTGCACACCAGTTTTCAATGACTTGGCAATCCTGGGGCGATACAGCAAAAAGATTACCAGGGAAATTCATGAGGCGTATGCAATAAAGGAGAAGGGTGCAGTTAAGTGCATAAGCGAACCTTCCGTGGCCCTGACAGATAAAGAGCGTTTATTCTCAGATAAAGAGTGGGCACGTGGAAAGTGACATGGGGTGCTTTAGAAAGTGAATATAAGACTATGTATTTCCGAAAATAAAACTTCAGTTGCGAGGGCGCCTTGTGTCGTCGTTTCCTTACTTTGTCCTAGTCTTTCGGCGCTTGTCTTTCCCCATAATGAACCAACTGGCCCAACTCACCATTTTGTTGATATTATCCACCTTCTGCGCCTTTCAGAGTCAGACGGGAACTTGTGGAAACTCACTCCCTACTTTTGCTGTACCTTTCGGTGCAATTAACGGCTACACAGCCTCGCGGCCTGCTGAAATGCTATGACGCCCATGCGAAACACGCGCCCTTTTGCCCACACCACCCGGCTCCGGCGCGATCGCAGCACCGCCGCAGCTCCGTGACGTCAAGCCCGCGTGTCGGTCTATAGTTATCTCGAAATCCCATTAAATGTAGCGACCAATTTCAACTTACCTTCTAAAAAAAAAAGCTTATATATTTTGTTTAATAAATGCATCCGGATTCACAAATTATGTCCGACATAGAATAGCATGCATACTTATATGGTATAATGGGTTCATTGAACGCATTTATATATACGTGTTCTTTTTGTCCCTCACTAGTGTGCGATACCTTATGACGTTGTTTAGATTAGGTTAGAATGACAACGCTATGTTACATTTCTTGATCGTAGATCCGCGGTTACTTTCCCACATAGAAGTCGGAACGTTCTACGCGGGAAAGGCATAGGGATGACAAAACCGGACACCTATACAATATGTTAAACATGACGCTTGCCATGCAAAAGTTCCGGGTGGCACGCCAGAGAATCTCCTAACTTGGCACAAGCTTGGCAATCCTAGGAACATACATTGAGCCTGATACGGGTTTGCTTCAAGGCAAGAGTATCTTTTATTGGCGTATCATATGGCTTTCCTCTGGCTCACCACATAATTGTCAAAGTGCCAGACTCAAGCCAAGGATGCCAGGTATGAACCTAAGAACCAGCGTCAAAGCATAAATATGAAACTTGTTTGACAATTTACGCCAAAGGTTGCTACATGAAAGCCAAACCATTAGAAATAAAGTCCAATGCTGGAAGAGTTTTGACGATTTAAACTAAAAGATGCCAGACGACAAACAAACTACACCAGCAATTAACTCTCGGCACTTGTTTGGAGAATTGGGGTCACGATATCGAGACTCTGGCCTGAGAAGGTCAAGTTTGCCTCCACCTTGACTTCTCTAGGCTTTTGAATGACTAACATTCTCAAACGAAAATCAAATGTTTGCCCAAAAATCTGTGCTACCTGGGGTTATGCAGTCTGAAATCGCCGATTTAATTTTGAAATGGAAACGAGTCTGTACTCTTGTCATGCACTGAGAGCTCTTACCTTAGATAGAGCGCCGTTAGCGATCCATGGAGTGTTTTTGCGGGTTAAGTAGAAATGTTTACATTGTTCAGTCTTCCTTCCTCCGCGTTAATACTGATTTTTTTATTTTATTTTGTTGCTGTTGTGAATGCAGGCAAAGGCGGCAGCATTTCACATACTTCAAAACCTTGGGCATTCCCGGGCCTGAGCCAAGCCTCTTTCTTGGTAACATGATGGAGTTATACCTAAAGGTAAGAAGGTAGTTTCTAACTATCAAATGCATCGCTCCTTCCAAGGTGAACCATAAGATTATATATTTCGTGGCATCTTTGCACAACGGCGGTCTAAGCATCACCTAATAATAAAACCAGGTATCACAAGAAAAGTCACAGAGAAGATTTAAATGAATTGCATACTTACTGATACATCTGAATGTATCTGCGATAAGAAAAACAAATTAAAACATTTTTTTCCTTCTTTTAATTTATTTAATATTAATTTGTTTAAATACTGACAATCTCAGAATCCAAGGTAGGAACTCTGATGAAAAGAGGCACAAATTCGATACATCATTTTTGTATTTTTTTATTTAAATTATCTTTAACTTTTATTCGTTACAATCAAAATAAAGATACAAAACGCATAAATTAATGCAACTCACATGGGCACTACCAAAACGTCTATATTTAATTGCAGACACCGACCGTGGTATATCGGGAATGGATCAACAAGTACGGGAAGGTCGTCGGGTACGTATACTAGTGCCATGCCTGCAATGAAGCTTATTTAGTACCGTTTCTGGAGCCCGTTTAGCACCAAACATTATGATCAATAATTGCGCTTTAAGCCGCAGTGGTAATACATCGTACAAAGGGCAGTCTGCAGACACTAGAGAGTTTAAGGCAACCGTTTTTGCACATCCGATACGGCACGATGGACCCTTTGTCACGAACTGCGCATGCGCGAATCTTCTGAAGTGGCGCATGCGCAGTTCATACCGAAGGGCTTATCGTACCGTATCGAATTTGCGAAAACGGTGCCTTAAAACTCTCTACTGTCTGAGGCGAGTTTCTTTCATGTATGACGGTCCTGTCGTATTAGTTGTTCAAACATTTTCTGCACACATGATTCAAGGCACACGCATGTATGTACTCAGCAAACATGATTCCGAACATGCTTGAAAAGAGTCCGCAAGTCATTCTGTCACCATGCCTGCAGTGAACAACGTGGCTTCTGTATGATGTACAAACAGTATTACTGCGGATTGAAATAACCTGTAGTCTGTGAGAGTGTGACAAGTTAGCAACCCAGCAGAAGCTGCTCTTCCAGCACGACCTCGCTTCCTTCCGCTGTGCTTCGGCCTGCGCTTTCGACCAAGTGTTATCAAATGCAGGAAAGCACGCGCTCAAGGTGCAGCACCCACTAGGTTATCAAGCTGTCACCGATTATACGCATCGCCATACAGAGTGATAAATACGAGTCACGCGATTTGTAGAACGCACTTTTTACCGTGATATATTCCAAAAGCTCGAAACTCACTTCCCAACCCCCTTTTTATTTTAGTATTTACTGGGAAGAGATGTTTTATAATGACACGTCCCGTCCGCTTATATAACTAAAACATCGTCAGAAACTGTGATGTGAAAATGCGTGGTTTAAACATTTATACAAATTATAGAATAGTTCACCGGGTCTCTGGCTCCTGGAGTCAAAATAATTCCCGCAGTTTTCTCACTGTTAATAGGATTGTGTGTGTGTGTGTGTGTGTCTTTATATTGTCCAGTACCGCACCGCTATGATGCCACGAGTCTCTACACGTGTACCGAACACATGGCTGACGTTAAACTACCGCGACTTTCAGGTACTTTAACGGCCACAGACCAGTTTTGCTCGTGGCGGACCTCGAGGTGCTAAAAAACGTGCAAATCAGGGACTTCCAGGATTTCCTTGACAGAGCCGTGAGTATTGATGACACACTCCGCACACCAAATCAGGCTATCTCATGGTGTATGTCTCATTCTACGTTGTTCTCAATTCTTCCGTGCCAGCTCCTGTTCCAGAACAAGCGACCGTCCAGTCCACACGACAAGAGCATCATGCAGCTGATGGGGACCAGATGGAAGGAAGTGAGGAGTGTCCTCACACCATCTTACACCTCTGCCAAACTTAAAATGGTAAACATAACGGCATCCTTAGAATAGTGAAATAAACCAATCGGCCTTGTTGATCAGTTTCATTGCTTGGACGCTATGAGAGCAATCGATGTCGCTATCGTAGTCATTAGAGAATTAGGAAGAACCGCAACAAAATACGATCTTTAATTCATGCAACAATTTTAAATATGTATCGAGAGTTCTAATGCAAAAAAAAACTGTTGCTCAATTTGCTGCCACTACAAATGACCCTCATTGTCATAATGGCACGTGTACAAACAGGTAATATTTTTACAGAAATAATCAAAACTAAAAATGTAACTAACATAAAAACAAAGCATTTCTTAGGTCGGTTGGATTTGAACCCTCTATCGCATCTGCTACGAGCCCGAAACAAGCGCGTTAAATCAACTGAGTTACCGCGCACGCGCGTCTGGCCTTTACTAAGGGTTAAATTATTTCTTAAGAGGTGGTTCTATCGCAGTTCGTTCTAAACCTTTCTTATTTGCTTACTCCAACTTTATATACTAGCTGTCACCAATGGTGCTCTTGCCAGGCACTACCACGAGTTACTTTTATTCATGTGTGAAGCCTCGGCACGCTACCTCCGACAGCGAAATAGCAGTTTTCTAAACGAAGCGAGACTGTCGATGTCGGCCATTGGTCGTGCCTTACGGTTCTAACGGCGCATTACGGTAACACTTCGGAAGACTCGCACATGCAAAGTTCACACAGGAGTGCCCATCACCGTATCGGGTGGGCAAAAACGGTTTCCTAACCTTCTCTATTGGCAGTTCTAGACCAATAGGATGGTCTTCAGTTGCGCTGTTGCCAGCATAGTCACAGTGCCTCAATAAACTGTATTGACTGAGCGTGTGCGTTCCAAGCGTACTTGTAGCAAGAACAATTATGGGTGAAGGTAAAAATCAAGCGTTACAATTAAAATACACTTATAGATTTACTGAAGGTAAAAACTACTACGTGCTAAGAGATAAGTCATGCTTTCTGTCAGTTCACAGTGAAGTCTTCTAGTCACTACATACGCTGGTCAAACGTGGTTTAAAGAGCGGCAAAAACAAGGCGTTTTATTATTCCTACTTGTTCGAGACGGTTGATTCTGCATCTATTGAATCTAATTGGCTTGTTGACCTCTTCGGGTTGATTCTGAAAACAAGCACACTTAAAGCTCAGCATTTTTATGTGTATGTGAGAATCGGAAGCAAACTGACGTTTTACTTGGCGCGGTTTCAGATGTCAGGCGGCGTCACTTCGACCGTGGAAGAATTGATGGGAAGGCTTCAGGAACTGGCGCAGAAGAACGAGGAATTTGAGATCGGCCCAGTGTATCAGGCGCTCACGCTGGACCTCATCTCCCGCAGCGCGATGGGCATCAACTTGAAAATCCAGCAGAACCCCAAGCATCCGTTTCTTACTAGCATCAACATGCTTTTCGGCTGCACTTTCTCCTTCATCGCTGTGCTGCTTGGTAAGCTGCCGACTCCATTCAGTAACACTCATGTATGTCGCTCACAACGTGAGACATCATATTTATTTCTTGTTTGTCGAAAAGGATCGTTTCGCCATTCAAATTGTTTTATTTTCTTGTTTAGGATCATCTCAAAACTCTAGCTGACAATACGAATAGAAACTGAGGGAGAAGATTAGATAAGAACCTATCGGTGGCGTCAGAGCGCCGAGCTCTCATTGGAAGAACAGTGCTTATAAAGCTTACGTTTTGAAGGGTTTATTGGATTGAAACATCAGCCGTTACACACAGAAACATGCGTTCGATCGGCTAGCTTGGCATTCCACAAGATGGAAACCCTCTGAAAAACACAGGAGAAGAAGCTTCGCACGAGACCCAAAGTTGCCAGACCATATCATGACCTCCCTTTAAGATCAGAAATGTTTTTTAATGTTTTATTCAGTTCGTGACATTACACTGACAGACGTTTAACAAGAAACAAACTGACAGATGTTCTAAAAAGTCCTCTTAGAAGCCAACAGATTAAAAACAGCCTAATCATGGGCTAAACTGTTTTCTTGGTTTTCTGACGCGACACGGAAAACGGCGCGACTTGTTCAAGGCACTTGTTGCACTGGCTCTGGCACCGGTTACACTGACACGGTCTTCAAGTGGGCTGCCAGAAACGGATGCTGCAGGCTGCGAGACAGTCATCCACCAGTCTTCGAATTCCCCAACAGTGTCATCTTTAGGGATGATAAGCTGGTTTTGGTTATCAGCTTCAACTCAGTTCAAGTACGAGAGGCGTACGCTATGGGCCTTGCGGTACCATCTGGGTACATATGCGAGAAAACAGCTCCCACTCCATACAATGGGGCATCGCACGCCGGTTGTACAGGTCGATCAGCGTCGTAATGAGCGAGCACTTCCGCTGAAAACAACAGTTCCTTCACCCTCCTAGCTGCCTCGTCGCACTGCTCTTCCCACTTTCATGGCACTTCTGCTCCTAACAGCCTTCTCATGGGTTGCGCCACCGTTGAAAGTTTAGGAATAAATTTTCCGCAATAGTTAATCAACCCCAAAAATGAACGCAGTTGTTGTTTATTAGTCGGGTTAGGAGCACCAAGGAGAGCCTTCACCTTCGTGTCTGATGCCTGTACTCCGTCCCTTGATGGCGTGACCCAAATACTCGAACTGGGGCTGAAAAAAGGCACACTTGTCTTTTCGGATCTGCGCTCCACGATCCTGCAGTCGCTGCAGCACACCCACCAGGTAGTCAGTTGCTCTGCGTCGTCCCTTCCCTTGATCACGATTCATCCAAATAGCACACGACTCCTAGGAGATCCTGCAGCATACTATCCACCACCTTCTGGAAAATCGACGGTGCTGGCATGATTCGCATGAGGCGGTGCACTTCGTACAACCCTCGGTCCGTGTTTATCGTGAGCAGTCGCTTTGACTCCAGTTCCATGCACAGCTGCTGGTATGCACGGCTCAGGACTTCTGTCTTCATGCAAGTTCCGCCAACAGTTCATCAATCTTTCACAACGGGTAATATACTGGCTCCACAAGAGGGTTTATAGTGACCATGTAGTCACCGCAGAGCCTCACAGACCCATCCCGTTTCATGATGGGTACCACTGGTGTAGTGAAGTCACTTGTCGTCACTGGTGAAATTATACCCATTCTTTGCATGGTCACGAGCTCCTCTTCCACCTTTGGCTTGAGAGCATACGGAACTGGACTTGCCACAAGAAACCGCGGAGCGGCATCTTTCTTCAACGTTAGCTTCGCTTCCTCACCAGTTATCTTGTCCAACTTTCCAGAAAAACGTGTGTCGAACGTGCGTAGGAGTGTCTGTAACTGCTCTTGAGCGGTATGTTCTTCCTCTGTTGTTCCACGTAACACCTGCAGCTTGAGCTGCAGCCAGTCCAAGCGGATATGTTGCAACCAGACACGCCCGATTATAGGTGGACCTGGCTCACTCAGGGCCTACAGGGCGAATCGCCTCACCTGTGTAGGTCCGCAAGGTTAGCGGCGTAGTTTCAAGCTTCACTGCAGGAAAACGTTTTTTCCGCTGTCTGTCTGCAGTAAAAGACGCAGTAGCTCCGGGGTAAAGTTCCATTGCTAATATATGATCTTCGATGGTTACCTCGCACAAAATCTGTGGCAGCGAACTGGCAGCTTTGATGTTGCAGATTTCCGCTTCTTCACAGTCGGCTTCCAAGGCGCGAAGGCTGCGGAACACTCGATGAGCAGGCTTGTTAGCCTAATGATCACGGTGTCCATTCCTTAACTGACAGACTCTTTGATTGTGTCCAGTTTTTTGACGTTGGAAACACTTCGCTTATTTTGTGAGGGCAGTTGTTAGCTTTGTGTTTGTTCGAGCCACAACGAGAGCATTGCGGTCCGCCTTTCGCCAACTTGTCGGTTTCCAACCTCTTTATTTCTGTTTTGACTTGGCGGTGGAGTGACACTCGCTTGCATTCCTTGTCGCTTGTTCCAACGTCAACGCCTTTTCTACCGCTCCTTCGAAAGACGGCGATTTATCTTCCGCATAAGGCCCTTTTTAATGTCCAGACGTAACAGGCCACACACAAAACGGTTTATCAGTGTCTTCTTGAGGTGCGCTCCGAACTTGCACGTTTGGGTGAGACGCCTAAGTTCCGCTACAAATTCGGCAATGGTCTCCTCTCTCCATGCACCAACTTGTGAAATTTCGCCCATTCCGCGATGACCGAAGGTTTCGGCGATAAATGTTCGTTCAACGCTTGCTTTAGTTCGGCCAGCGTCTTCGTCGCGGGAGGCGTTGGAGACACTAGGCTTTTCAGCAGTGCGTACGTTTTTGGTTCAACAAGGCTTAAAACGCGTGAACTTGTTTCTCGGGGCGGATATTGTTCACCACAAAGAAAGCTGTCAGCCTCCTGTCGTATGCTTCCCAATTTGACACGGACTCGTCAAACACTTCAACTTGCCCGAAAAGTCTGGATGTCATGCTGCCACTTCCCTCCGTCATCCTCGTTGAACGCGGTCCTCCTGGTGCCCCGGTGTCGTTTCGTCAAGTCCAGAGCAGGAGTCACATTTCCGTCGCCATTATGTTACGTTTTGAAGGGTTTATTGGACTGAGCCATCAGCAGTTACACACAGAAACATCCGTTCAATCGGCCAGCTTGGCATTCCACAATATGGAGACCATCTGAACAACATAGGAGAAGACGCTTCGCACGACAGCCAAAGTTGCCAGACCATATCAATAAACGGAAAGGCTAGCGGCCTCTGTCTCTATCCACTTTCCCCCTCTAACCAAAGCGAACAAGAGCGTCCTTTTGTTTCTAGTGCAGGGTCTGGTGTTCGAACGCCGAACGCCAGACCATGCTCGAGGAGCACAGACGCTCTTGCTTGCTCTGATTGGAAAGAGGCAGTGAATAGAGACAAAGGCAGCCATCCCTTGCATCTATTCACTATATTCTTCCAATCAGAACTTGCTGCTTTGACGTCACCGCACGTTCTCGTGTCCTTCTCTCCCTCAGTTTCTCGCCCTATAGTCTGTCTTCCTTGTTTATATTAAACAGATTATTACCAAAGCCTCTATCTAGAATGGCTCATGTAACGAAGCCCGCTCCTTTTCTTTTCCGACTAACGCTTTTCAGCGTCCTTTCCTGGACTGGAGGGTCCACTGAGAGTCCTGAA
Organism: Ixodes ricinus; assembly: GCA_037355805.1. Classification (NCBI taxonomy): domain Eukaryota; kingdom Metazoa; phylum Arthropoda; class Arachnida; order Ixodida; family Ixodidae; genus Ixodes; species Ixodes ricinus. The sequence goes on along the minus strand of JAZHYW010054323.1, from coordinate 93,840 downwards.
CGGCTGGAGGCTTCGAAGGATTAACGGCGGAGTGCATCCCTTCAGCGAGGTTCAGGACAAATGCAAAAGCATTATTAGGCAAAGACAGAAGACAGGTGTCAAGGTACCTGAACGTTTTTTTTTTCCAGGTATTCGGCTCAAGTGCATGGTTCCGGGTGGTTAAGAATGCGATGACCTTGTCCTGCTTTCTTCAACACTTCAACATAAAATTCGAGAAGCACCTATTTCTTTTGTGAAGTGTTTTTATTGCCAACGAAAAAAGCAAACATTTGTGGGGAAAAAGAAAATGTTTTAAAAACACGCCTCGAAATTGAAGTATAATAAACTCCGAAAGCAAGGAGCCATACTTATACCGCGTGCGCGGCACCGACTGGCAACAAAAATGGTGAACAACCGAAAACTGTTAGAATCGGCGAAGAGCCGCTTTTGTAATGTCAACCTACAGTTCTTAATCTTTGCTCACGTAAGGCTTGACTGTAGACAACGATAATGAAAATTAGTAACATAGCAGGACTGTACAGTAGTGGTAATTTCCAAGCCAAAAACAATATTCGGGGAGCACCGACCATTATAGGTATCTTGCAGAAATTGTGTATTACCGAGATATTAATGTGAAATCATTAACAGTCCCATGGAGCGAACCGTCATGATAAGCTTTTGAAGCCGCGCCAAACGGCACCTAAATTCCCTTGTCCCAAGGAGCGAAGCCTGTAGTCTGTAGCAACGAATTGATGGATGAACTCCCACTGGCTGGCGCGCGGCATAGTTCCTAGGAACGCCACCCCACAGAGAAGCTCTCCCCATGGCGCAGCGACCCGGCCACCGGTAAAAGGGAGAGGGTGGCCGGGCTCTACAGAGCAGCCGACCGCAGAGCCCCCCCCCCCCGGCGCGCAGCTTGTAGGAATGCGCTGCATATAGGAATGCTTTCACATTCGTACACGTTAGCCGGCTTATGTGCTTTGTAGATTTTTAGTAATATACTCTTTACAATGTTTTATTGCAAAAAGAACCAGCAATATTAGTGCTAAAGTAAGTTCAAACATAACTTACAAGATTTTCACGCATCCGCCATACGCGATATTTTGCTTGGCTTTTAATCATGTTTCCTTAAGGTTTAACTTTATGTCAAGACCGTCTCAGCCGCAGTGTTTTCTTCGTTATAGTACAGACTATTCTCGATCGTAGAGACGATGCTAAAATGTTCACCTATCGCTTGTGCAGCTTCCTCCGCAGAAAGACCTGTTGCAGCTGATGATCGAAGCTAAGAAGTCGAAGGTGGACGTCACGAGTGTCACATCCGAGCAGCTTACAGCAGCCGACGAGAACGAACACGAACTCAAGATTCTCACCCGTAAGCAATCTCGATTCTTTTGCGTTTTTTTTTTTTCAACCGGGTTCTGAGGTTGCATGATAAAAGTTTGGTCACACACCTGTGTGAGTTCGACCGAGTACGACTGCCGCGGAAGGGTTGCTATGGCAAACAGCTGAGTCGGCTCCAGCGAAACGGGGTAAAAGCCGGTTTCGTTAGAGCCGACGCAGCTGTTGCTCTAGCAGCCCATACGTCGCGAGCCCTTGCAGTTCCACTGGGGCGGACTCGACGGCGACGCAACTATGTGAATCGCCCTTTCGGTCCGGTCTGGAATAATTTCAACGTATGGCTGCCCTATTCCGCCTCACCTCAATTCCGCCCGTAACAGACTCTACGCGACCCTATTGAGCCGAACGTGCAGCGTCAAAAGTCATCGTCATGGTACAAGTCGCTCTTGTTCCGTTTGCTGTCGCCGACTGAAGCAGTCACGCACAGTCAGTGCGCCGCTATCCTGTACTTTTACCTGCGCGTGATTGGCAACTAGCCAGTGATAGCGAACCCACGCAGATAACAAGTACTATGACGATACACTTTATTGGCGCCGCTTCATTGGCGTCATCGAATCGCAGCGTTTGCTGCAGCCGGGGGCCGAAACTGCAAGTGTAGCGAGTTTTGAAAAAGCGTACCCAGAAAAAGCTTTGCGCACGTAAAAAGAAATAGCGTCGCCACCGCGCGCCAATCCCAGACGAGGTTTTGGCTCGGCGCAAGCGCAGTGTTGACGGCGCAGTTTCCTTGCGTACAAAAAGCATTTCTTTTTTTTTTTTTTTTGGGGGGGGGGGGGGTGGGTGGGTATACAAACACCACGTAGAATATTGAAAGCCTCCACATGGCCTCGTGTCCCTCTATGAAACGTCATCAGAGTCGGATCGCGCTAACTCGGCTATTGGGCCCGAGCCCGACGTTGGACGCGCAGGTTGGAGACGTAGACTGACACAGCACTTGTGCACAACCTAAGGCCTCGATCGATCTGACTGTGATGACGGTGCGGAGGCCTTCTGTCTAGGTGGTGATGGGCATACGCTGCTGTGAATTCGCTACTATACTTCGTTTCACCTTCCGTCCAGACGCAGCCGATGCTACGAGATTATATGACGAATCACAGAGCGTCAAGGGCACCATCATGGTGTTCGTAATGTTTCTGTGCATGTTCTATCATAGCTGAACCAATCATAAACAGAACAAGCCTAGTGATTTGCACTTTTGACGCTTCTGATTGGTCCCGTTCCCTCGTAGTATCCGCTGCGTCTGGACGGAAGGTGAACAAGTATAACGGCTGAAGAAACGAAAAACGTGGCGGATCTTGTAAATCATGTTTTGGCTCCACACCCGATGACATTGCAGCATATTAGTGAGTCTTTGCATTTAGTCTATATGAACGAACACAATGACTGTGCTTTCGCCTTAGCGTTAAGTGTTTCCATACTGCGCGTGCACGGAGCCCGATCTGCAGTCTCCAATTGGCGTCATGGCGACGACGCGCATGCGCAACAGGAGCACGCAACGCTAACGAAAAGGCACAGCACTTTTTTGCTCTTATACGTAGTACTAAAACTTTCTACAGACCCCTTTCGAAATACTGCCCCCTGTTGGTAACTGTGAATTCCTTGCACAATGCCGGACTAAAAGCTCAACGCCACGGCGCACTGGAAAAACAAAACACTCATAGAAAAAGGTGACGAGCGCTATGATGTTGCACTTTCGACACGGTTCGATCGGCTCATAGGCTTGTAGTGTTGGCCAAACTCCGACGTTCGCTATCTAATGAAATGACTTGCACGTTCTTCGATGCAGTTGTTCCGCCATTGTGCAGTGGTTCCGACCTTCTAATAAGCGACACGTGACTTTCGAAAGGGGTCTATTAGCCGATGAGACCGCCCTAAAACAAACAAAGCTGAAACCGTGAAGAACGAAATTTTATCAGAAACAAAGGCAGGTCTATCACCCTCCCCAGACTTCCTAGAAATTAATGTTATTTCTTCTAGCGTAATTTGGAGCGCCAGCAAACGTACTATTTACAATAGGTCACGACAATTTAACATAAATACGTAAAGTTGCAAAAACATTGAGTGTCTCTAATCGTAAGGTGCATATCCTAATCGTTGTCACTGATAACTGCGGCTAAACGTGCAATCTAGTGGAAATGCACTAATCCCACTGCAGGTCAGCGTACCACAATTTGAGTTAATCTGTCCACGTCCTCTACACGTAAAAATTAACCCAAAACTTTCCTGTCAGTGCAACAGTTTGCTCAAACCGTAATATTTATGCAATAGCCGCTCATGACAAATCGTCATTCGTGTCATATATCAAACACGGCTCAATGAAGTCTGACTTTAGTAATCCACCTCACTAGTTTTCTTTTTAAAAAATTTTAATAAATCTTTACATATTGTGAGTTTTGTTTGTATATTATTGTGTTTTAGAATACACCTTCCAATAAAAGACTTACTTTGTTAATTAATAACAGGTGACTTTTTTATAATTACCAATTTGCGTAGTTTTAAGAAGCTGCACTGAGCCGGGTCATGATGTAAATCTTAAATAACAACTCCTACAATTGTCTCATTTTAGAGATAAGGTAAAAACGAAGATAAAAGTCAAGGTATCCCAATAAACAACCACACCTCTGTGTCTTTGAAACAACCCAAAAAGTAAAAATAAATTTATTTTTTTTATTTAGAGGGAGCAAACGGGCTTATCCATTCATCAAAGACAGTTCTGGACGATGACGACATCACGCAGAACGCCTTCTTTGTTCTCGTTGCAGGGTGAGTAGAAGCTCTATCTGAAGGCTCTGCACAGTTTTTGTTCTGAGCAAGGTAGCTCTATTTATTTCACCAATCGACGCACAATGAAAATGTTGTGTGCTTGAGAGTCCGCGACCGGAAACTGGTATTTATAAAGTATTCGAAAGAGGAGCATATCCGTCAAAGTGTCTTCGCAGCATTAACATCTTCACGACATGTCGCTTTTAATATAGCTTCTTTATACTCAAACCAATTTTTGCTTTTCGTTTTATGTTTGTTTATATCTACAGCCTTAGTAATGATGAATATATTTAAAATAATATTTGAGCCAAGTCTTAAAAATTAGCATTAAAAGTTAGTGCAAATTGCCAGGCAATTGTGTTGCATACATGAAATATTGTAGCATCACAAACGCTTGGCGACCCTCTGACTTTCCAAACGCCAGACGCCTACGTTCACGGCGCTCTTCATCCGATAGTTTAACGCATACCACGTGTGCACTCGATGGTTGTTTCTAAAATGAAGCGATACTAGTCTACCGCTAATCGGGCTGTTAAACCTGGCGGTCTTCCAGAGCCTTTAGTACTCTCGAGCTCCTCTCCATATCAGTCCGCTTAGGTGGTCGACCTTCTCCCCGCCTACCCCCCGGCCACATGCCGCCTACCCCCCGGCCATGACCTCCCGTTAACCAATCAACATCGAGCACTCACTCCTCCTCTCCCACCCGTCAACCAATCAGCGTCGATCCTCGCGGCAACGCTTTTATCTGGGCTTTACGAAATGCCGAACACCGGGCCAAAAAACGTTTCACGTCAAACAACAAAACGGACGCTTTTCCAGAGCGATATCTTGCGTAGACAAATATGATATTGAACGAGCCTGTACCCAGACAAAATTCACAGGGTCTCTTAGATTATGCCTGAGACGACCTGAAGGTGAAAGCCAAAGTGCCGATGCGTCAAAGCCAGACACATGATTTACTTTGTTTGAAGTTCTCTTTTTTCACGTTCTCTTTTTTTTTACATTCCCTTTATCTGTTTTATATGTTATTTCTAGATTTCACGCACACAATTCCTCGTAGTCCATCACCAGGTCGGACATGTTCAGATCTCTGTCTGTGACCACCATACTACTCGGTAGACGTCCGCGTCACACACTGCTTATAAAGCAACTAGCGCCGGCAGCAGCCAATGCGTCGGCACAGGCCGATACATTAAAGACGGACACGTGGTCTACGAATATGGTGGTACCCCTCCGCCCGTGTTGGAGGGGTACCGCGTAGTGAGTAATTAGTAATTATTATAGATAAGACGAAAGCAATACTTTTTCGATCCAAAAATACAGTGTTTTGATCTACTCAAGGGCTCTTTCTCCAAGGACGAAATATTGACTTTGTACAAAATGTGAAGGTTCTTGGTGTGATATTTAATAAGTACATGAGCTGGGACGCCGAAGTGCAAAGTATAGCTGGCAGACTTTCAAAAGCTGTGGGCATTATTTTTAAATCCCGTCATATATTACACCTATATGGGCCTTAATCCTTCTTTATAACTCCCTCTTTTACTCATGCTTTAATTACTGCATCCTTGTTTGGGATAGCGCAAGGGTTACAAATATGCATCACTTGCATGTTCCGCAGAAGAGAATAATCGGAATTATGTGCAATGCGGATTTCAACGCTCACACATTACAACTTTTAAAAAACTTTCATATAGTTCCAATTACAGAGCATTACAACGATAAACTTACTCTAACATATCAAACGTCTTTAAGGCGAAATCAACTTGTTTCTCTATCAAGCCCCAATATGAAGCGGAGGGTGCCTGCTTATGCAGGCCGTAGTGTTGACACATGGTCAACCCCTTGCTCGAGAACAGGCTACGGCCTCCAGATGCTGCAGTACTCGTTGCCTAATGTTATAAATAGTACACATAGGTTTGGTACGGATTTGATGAGCTTGAGCCGAAAGGATATTCGTTCGTTGTTTCTCTAGTGTTATTTGTGCTTATTCTTCATGGGACCCCCGACCTGCAAGAAATGTTCTTGATGTATGTCAGATCTTTTTCTTTTCTGTTTAATGTTGCTCTATGTAAACCTTGTTTTACGGGTCACTAGTATGTAAAATATTTTCTCTTGTAGCTGGTAGGAGGAAAAAGTCTGCCAAGCGACAACAGTCTGCTTTTTTTTTCTCCCTTCTCCCCTCCCCTGGAGAGAAACAATAAAGTTGAAGTTGAAGTTGACTACTGATCGAAAGGTCACTGGTTCGACGCGAGCCGAGGGACAAGAGCCAAAACTCTTTTTGGAGAGCCGATTCTGGCACAAGTAACGTCATCTCGTGGTCCAGCGGCGAACCGTGGGTTTTAGTACCTTTCGTGTCTCGACGAATTTTCGCTCAAGGACTTTGAAGGTCGACTGAACGATGAGACATATAAGGCTTTCGCCTTCGTAAAGGCTGAATTACAGACTTTGGTTTAAGTATGACCAAATGCCCTCCGCTCCCTCGTGGTTGCTTCAGAGAAGAAACGGCACTAAGAATGCAGAGAACTCACAGGTACGCGGGTGCCATTTATAAGATAGCCCTGAATCTGCCTATAACTAACTAGACTGAAGACTGCGGTATTGGCGAGATCAAATATACGTAGTCGACGAAAAATGGTCGCCAATGTAACACTGTCAAAAGTTTTTTTTTCCATTTTTTAATGCATTATTAAACAATTATGTGCAAGAAAAAAATGAAACGTACGCAAAACGGAAGTGTTTTAGGGTTACCCGTCAGATGGCGCCAGATGGTTCTCTCGTCGCTAGAAAGCTTACATTTTAAAGAGGTTTCCTCTCAAACCATGGGGAGCGTTTGCAATTTAATGGCGGACGCCTCCTGCGCATGCGCATGCGCTGCGTTGTCACGTGCAGAGGAAGAGAGCAGGCGGAAAGGCAAAGAAGTTTGCAGACGGCCAACGTTTTCAGCACCTCCTCTCATCTCGTACTGCAGACGCGGCTCATAGACCGCGTGACTCCGACCGAACAGTTAAACACTCTCTACCCGTCGTAAGTGATCACAAATGAGCACATGGCTGCACTCGGCTGCAACCGAACGCAGTCTTTAGGTTCCAAGCCGCAGATCGTAACTATAGCTTCCGTGTATCCGGTAAACATCGATATACCGATAATGCTTGATGCAGTGCATTGCCGACTGACAATGTTTGCCAGGCACTTACACGGTACACCTACACAAATAATGAATTTAGAAAAAAAAGTACAGGTATTCCTAGTTCGCCATTGTTTTGGGCATACACTGAACACGAGAGCTGCGTAGCGTCGGCGTGAACTTGGTTCAGCTCGTATCAAGACACTCGGTGCTCGGCTAGTATTCAAATCCAAATCACACGCATCGCGTCTATAAAAAGGCAGCCGCCAATTTTGCTCGATGGGGTTTTGGAAAGAGTCTATTGAGCAGACTATAAACCAAACCGCCAGTCTGTGCCAGCGCTTGCTAGTGTGAAGTAAACGCATCGGCCTATGTTTTAGTGAAACTAGCGCGTGATTGTCTCTATACAACCTGGACAATGGGCCCTCCTTCGCCCTTTTGTTTTTGCTTCAAAGGTTCGAGACAACTAGCAACTCAATGACATTCATCACTCACACGCTGGTGAACTACCCCGAGGTTCAGGAGAAGGTACGACAGGAGCTCTTCTCTGTCCTGGGACCTGACGTAAGTACCTTGCTTTTATATGCTACTTTGTTGTTTGTTCAATGATGTTTCTGTTGTGTTTGAAAACGCCTATATTAACGGGGTTCACATTCCAAAGATAAAAATAGATTCTGTAGTACGTCGCAGCGAGAGACAGCATAATAATTTAAAACTCGTGGGGATCTTTAAAGTCTGTCAGAAATCCTAGTTTTAGACTGCCTTCAACGCAATCAGCCTCCACCAAAAGAGAGTATCTGAATTGCATTTTTAAGCTGTGAAATAGAAAACTTAGATGGGCTTTTCGCGTTAAGGTTACCGAGGCGACTTTTCTTTTTTACATTTTCTGTAGTTCACTTGGCTACCTTGCACCCTGTCTTGTTACCACCTTGCATGTAATTTAAATTTTAGACATAAATTGAATTGAATTTACTTAAAAAAAGTGTGACCCGAAATTCAAATTTATTTTGCGTTCTAAGCAGTAAATAAATGTGCAGAATATCTGAGTCAATGGATTCTTTCAAACAAAACTCCCACTAAGCCTAGAAATAGCAGTTCTTATTGCTGCCAGGCGCAGGACATGCCCGTTTACAAAATGTGCGCTTCCCTTGTCAATGTTTCATTCTGCATTTTCAGAGGTTCCTTTGAATGACCTTGAATAACTTAAAATAATTAAAGAGCCTGTCAATCTAATGACTTTGTACAGGTAATGTGTAACGCATATGGTAATTGTTCATTTATTTCTATAAATTGCTGATGGCGTCAACCATTCCAGTCGCTAATTTTCTACAGGCTGTACGGAGATAAACAAAAACAAATCAAGGCCAAACTTCCGCAAAAAGTACGTTACTTCCGGGGTTTTTTTGCTGTTTTTTTTTCTTAGAATATTTTGTGAGCAGCGCGTACTTTAAAAGTCTCACGTCTGAGGACTAACTGCGGTACGTCCTGAAACTTACTTATACGAGATCGACATCTCTTTCTCTTCCCTTGGGTGAAAAGAAAAGAGCACTTTTACTAAAAAGAATTACAAATCTGCCGAGGCATCGTGGTGGCGTCTTCAGGATTTCCTATTCGACTGGCCTGGTCCATACAACTGAGAACGACTTAGAATCTACAAATCCCTAAACGTGTTTAACTACTTTGTAAAGGCAAGGCATCGGCGATGGGCACATACCTCCCCCAGGCGCCGAAGATACGCTCCGAGTTTCTTCGCAGTGGTCGCAGAGCCGGGTATTAGTTTTTATAACGCTTTTTTCTTTTTCTTTACACATTTTTCAGCTCGACGCGAGTCTTTGTAATGCACAAGTTTCTAGTGTTCTGACTTGCTTCCTTTAATATTCAATTTTTTTTTAAGGGCACTTTTACATTGCATCTGTATGTGCAGCAACGGCTTATCGTTATAAGGCGATGCTTCGCGTTTGTCTTGTTGCGCCATCTTTCGGCAGCACATCAAAGTAGGCTGTCTGCCAATACCATCATCCTCCGATCAAACGGGGTCGGCGGCGTGGGTGGTGTCCCTCGTCTCGAAATAACTTCCCTGGTGCCGGTACGCAACCGCAACTTAAAAGAACGTCAATTCTATACCTCGTTTCATCTTGAGGCCAGACGCAGCCGAAGCTACAACGTAAGGGGACCGATCAATCAGTGTCAAGAACGCGAGTCACTAGGCCTTGTTTGTTTATGATTGCTTTAGCGATGATAGAACACTCACAGAAACACGACAAACCTCATTGTTGTACTCTTTCCACGCTGTCTGATTGCTCGCATCAGCTCGTGGCGTCAGCTGCGTCCGGACTTAACATGAAAAGGAAGTACAGAGCGTAGCTTTTACGCGATTCCTCGATAGGAAACTAAGAGTCATCGCGCACCCACCCAAACACAAGGTAAACACAGGAGAACCAAAGTATTTCTCTCCCCTATCATGGCGGCCGGAAGTGGTACGAACACACTGTATGCGGAGAGCAAGTCCTGTGCTTCTTGCGCAGGAGTTGCCATGACGACAGAACGACGCCGAGTCATGATTGACTCGGATTGAAACGATAGTGGGTGTACCTCAATGCTGGATGTCTGGAGGTCTACTCACTCTTTTTTTTATTTTTTTTCAATCAGCCAATAAGAGGTCTGCGTTCTGACATCATCGCAACCATTGTGCGAAAAGTAGACTAACTTTCACTCCGCGTAGGAACAATGCTCAGCACACATCATATTTCTGCTTTGTAGCTCATTATCTCGATACATTCTTGCCAGTTCAACTTAGTGTGAAAACGTATGAGTACTGCCAGTCTTCTAGGTTAGATTTTTAGTCTTGCACCTAAAACGTTCGCATGCGTCTAATGTTTTGATGAACCTTCTGGAGGAACCAATTACTGCCATACACGTATGAAGCTCAGCAACGATAAAGCTGGAAACGAAAATATTTTTTCCCTACTTGTTTGCGTTGCGATAAACTAAAGTTTTGATAATGCTCCGTTTGTTTTGCACAGGGTTGGTTCCTTCATTGAATGGATCATATTAACTTACATTAATTCAGTAACTTACGTCACGACAAAAATATCCATAATAATTTAATAATAATAGTAGTTTGTTTCCATTACAGGATATGATGAGGACCGAGAAAACAATTCGAGCTAGACGGCTTAATGAGCTTTCGGTTCCCGTACATTCCGCAGCCGAAGCAGAGAAATTTGCGTAGACCGCTCACAGTAAAACAATTAGTCAGAAATAGCAGTCAATACAGGAACACAATAGGCCGTAAGAAAACGAAGTGCCAACGCTGGCATACTTGGTCACAGTCAATTTACAGCGACCATGAAGTCGAGCTTTACAAAACCTAATGATAATACAAAAGGTGACAAACTAGACATAATTGTTCTTAATTCAATCGTAATCAACCTATAAATTAACAAAGTCTAGAAAGTCAAATTGAAACATAACTTTCTTAACTCATTTGACATCTTAGATGAACCTTGCTTATTGTTTATAGGAGGAAATTACCTATAATACCATTCAGAAGTTGCCTTACCTACACTGCGTGGTGTGTGAAACAATGCGGATGTACCCTCCAATATTCGGGTAAGTATATATAAATACCTTTCGTCCGCATCATAAAAATAAATAGCTGTCGCATGCTGAGCAAATGATTATAAAACAGTATAAAGGCACATGTGATTTGCATTACTTTTCCTAGCATTGTCTTGCATCCATGGAAAGGATACTGCCCTGGTCTCAAGTGGAAAGAGACAAGTCAAACTCCTGGCAAAGTGCACTGAGTTCTAACACTATAATCTATGAACTCGAAACAATTATTTGTGCATTTCGTGTTTCATGTCCTGTACTATGAGGACATGACCTAGGGTTGACTACATTACATTACATTATAGTCGAAGATAATGTAATCTTCAACTATTATTGAGTAAAAGGGCAACGGTGAGTTTCGTTTCTCGGGCTGTGTCCCACTAATTTATCTCGCACAACGACTCACGGTAGTCAAGTTATCATGATATTAACTCGTTAGTTAATTTAACAACCCGAAACTCCCGTATTACGAGAGGCTATAGCTGATCTGAAGAGTAACTGCGACATGGCGTTGGAATAAACACGGCAATTTTCACAGCGGTATTGATATTAGATCACGTGTTCCCACGCAAGGATTCTCTCGGAGACAAGAAACGTGTGTCGACGTTCTAAAAATAGCTTCTGTATTGGAATGTCCTTATTAATACCACGCTTTATACATTTTAAACCTGGAAGCACCCTGAGATAACAAGCGCAGTAAAAAAGCACGCTGCATTACAGGTTTGTGACACGAGAAGCAGCAGTAGACAAGCAGTACGGAAAACTGAAGATCCCCGCAGGCACGGCAGTCATGAGCGCCGTCGAATACATCCACAATGACCCGGATAACTGGGACAATCCCCACGTTTTCGACCCGGACAGGTAACAACAACATGTTTCTTCTCACCACAAAATACGACTCATTCCCCAAGGTTCACAAGCTCATTCTAGATATTTGCCACATGCATGGCCGAGAAGGAACGTTACTCCATACATCTAGAAGATTCGCGTTTAGTCTTACTGCAAATTTTCGACGCTCGAATATTCGAGATACCGAGTGCAACAGATAAGGAGGCCTCTTGCCGAGTCAATCTCGCCCTAGCTCGACGTTCGAACAGTCCAGGCCAAATGTTCTAGATTCCGAGGGCAATAGATAAAGAGGCTAGCGTGGCCCTGCCATGCTTAACACCCTCGGACTCTCGCGCCAACCAGCTGTCCCGCCGACACTGCCCCTCTCGCCGCTACTTCCTCGACGCTCGTTCCTTTTTTCTTTTTTTTACTAGCACAGCTTTGCCGATTAGACCTTTCTTTATAGTTCTACGTTTGTATTTCCATTTAATTCGCGGCAAGGTGAGTGACACCTGGTTAGAGCCAAATGGCCGGAGAAGACAAACCATTACGACGCATCTTCAAGAAAATTCTCTCCTAAGTTTCACCCAAAGGCTAGTCCAGACATGTGCGTCCGTTGCTCTTACAGAAACCAAAGCGACAGCAAAGACCGCGGACACCCTGAACACCATGAAGCTACTCCCTGTATTTTTTCCCGCACTGTGATCGGGGAACAGATGTCCCGGTGAATCTTACGTTGCTGACGCTTATTGTGATTAATGCAGCTGTCTGCACTAGGCGTAATATACGGGGTGTTGCTCCGAGCTCGAGCCAGATTGTTCTAGCGAATAATACGCATCGCATTGAAAAAAAAAGATATTGTAATGGTTTCTGCCAACATGCTCGTTAAGGAAAACGATTAGCGTTCAGTATATTCGGGTCAATAATTACTTTCCAGTAATTATATTCTGAGTAATTAATCTTAAATGTATGGTTTCAATTAGGAAGCTGGTGCGAATCATCGACGACTATCAAACCGCCCCATATTACACTGATATTGGGCACGAGCAGAAGTTCTCGGCGTTGCGAAAAAATCCTTAATTTGGACGCGTTTATATGTATACGGAACGCAAGTTCGCCTGCTCCTTTTGCAGGGGTTGTGGTGACGTTAAAAGACACCGAGCTCTGATTGGCTTTGATTGAAGGACAACGGGTAGCCCTCAAAGCAAGCTGCCTCGAGGTATACCCACTATCCTTCAAGCAGAGCCAATCAGAGCTCGGCGCTCTAACGTCCGCGCAACCCCTGCAAAAGGAGCAAACGAACTTTCTAATCTGACCGCATCTCCGCGCTGGCATTCCTGCTCCATATGGCGAAAACGCGCAACGTGCGTGCGTCACCAGGCAACGCACAAGGAGGCTAGACAGGAAAGCCTCCGGACTGCCACGTGAGGTTTGCCTTTTTGACGTCGGCGCCAGCGTGAAGATACACCTGTACAGTCGGGAGCAAAAGTTTGCGGGCACGGGAGCGCGGGCCGAAATGCATCGCCGCGCCGTCCGACGGCGCGCCGCCGCATTAAGGAGCCGCGCTTTGCGCATGCACGCCTTTCGTCCTTGCTATCATGTCTCTTTCGCTTGTTTCTTTACGACGCACTCCTGATAACAGGAGTCGGTGCCAGGGGCGCGACTTAGCGCTTCACTGGCTGTCATGCTGCGCGTCTGCTTCAGCCGCCGCGCTTTGTGACGGAGCTCGCGGGTGGGGTAACCAGGCTTTTTGTCACCCAGCGCGGCTGCTGAGGCAGCTGAAGAGGACGCGAGGCATGACAGCCAGCGTAACGGCAACTTGCGCCCCTGGCGCCGACTCCGGTTATCAGGAGTGAGTCGGACAGAAACGAGCGAAAGAGACTTCACTGCCAGCATGAAGGGCGTGCATGCGCAAAGCGCGGCTTTTTAATGCGGCGGCCCGCCGTTGCACGGCGCGGCGATGCATTTCGGCACGCGCTGCCGTGCCCCGCAAACTTTTGCTCCCGACTGTACGTACGATGCGTGGCGGAGCACGCATGTTGCGCGTCTCGGCTGCGGGGAGGGATTACTGGTGCGGAAATGCATTCTGTTAAGAAACCCAAACTTAGAAACTCATCCAACCGGAGAATTTTCACGGAACACTGTAAGATGCTGCGAGCGACTAATGGCAAATTCGGGTGGTCAATCACCGGCGAGACCGAGCCGGTGGCACCAACAACCAGAAACACGACGGCGCACACCACATGACCCACAGCATCCGAACATGAAATGCCAGACGGTGGCAGTTTACTTCGCCGCTTGCCCGCAAGACACCGCCCGAGAGGCTGTCGCCGCCGTCGCACCCGTTGCCCGTGTCCACCATTGTCCTTGTGGTATTGTCCCGGCGGCTTGGATTGTCTCGAGTATTGGCTGCTGAAGTGACTTCAGGTCAGTTTCGTTCTTTCGCTCATTTTTTCTCACTGACCTCCTCTCCCTTTTCGGAGGTGACGACACCGGATACAGTCTGGCGACCCCTCGCCCACCCGTTAGGAGTTCGGGCGGAAAAAGCACCGGAAAGTTGCCGGTGCGTGCCGCAGAACCACAACCAGAACGGTGCGCGCCGGTCCGGAAACAGACCACGCAAACACTATTGCCGGTTTTCCGTCAAAATAAGTTGCCGACAATTGACCACCCGAATCCGACATTATAACATTGTACAGTAGGTGGATTTAGTAGTTTTCGATGATTAATGCCAATCTTCTAATTAAAACGATATGTTTAAAATTGAAAATTGAAAAAGTTTAAATATTGAAAAGTAATTTACAACCTAATTATATTGAACGTAAAAAGAAAATGTATGCGGCCCTTTGGCAGATGAGCACCAGCATGGCGCGATGGCATTACGCGAGTGTTGCGCACTCCAGACCACTCCTCTATTGGGCATCACTTTTCCGCTAAGAGGTGTCGATTTTAAAGGGATGGTGAACCGAAATTTAGATTTCAGAAAACAATGCAGGAGCTGTAGGCAGGATGCTACAATCACTACAACACTACTCGTAAAACGATATCTCGAATGGACGGCCGTATTTTAGGTAAAGAGGTCGAGATTGAACGAGGCCGACGAGGCGCGTGACGTGAAGATATCTCGTTTCCTCCTCTCTTCGCTTCGCCCCCTCAAGGCGGCGAGGCGGAGAAGATGCGAGGCCATTTCCTCTCCTTCTTGTCTCTTTTCGTAGAAACAAGACGTCAGCATTCTGTCAAATGCGCCTCCTTTTTAGGGGCGAATCTCCTTAGGGTCTAGCCTTGTCGGTCCGGCATCCGTGCTCACATCAATTGCTATCCCATCTGTCTTCTTAAAAAAAAATGTTTGCGCAGTCGACAGTATTCGAATTTGTGCGGGGAGACCCCAATGGATTTCTAGTCCATCGCCTTAACCACTCGGACATGACTGCGGGACGAGTAGGGGGTTCTGAGATGTGGTGGTAACTCAAGAGCTGGGGTTTCTGTCATGGATGAAGCGTTGCATGTAGCCGCTCAACGTCCATACAGGAGAGAGCGCTGCGGGCAAATGCGTATATAATCGTGTTAAACTTTGCATGCATTGGCTGAACGTTTATAGACGAGAGGGCGCTGCGGTCAAATGCTCAAATGCGTATATAACCACGTTCCATACCACACATTCTCTTTCTGACATGGACCGTTGACTTAAGCGGTGGAGATACGTTCACACCGCTTCCAGCGGATCCAAGCTGATCCGCTAGAAGAACCACTGGCTCTGCATTTCACCGACCATAACCCGGAACTTAGCACAACGTATGAGCAATACAAAAAAAATCAGCACCATCAGCACTACCTATGAACAATAAAATCAGTATCATCAGCACCACCAGAGCTTCGCCCCAATCAACATCATCCACCACGTAAGGATGCAGTTATTTTTTTAGAAAATACGGCCATCCGTTTGAGATATTGCTGTATGAGTGATGTTTTGGTTTTTGTAGCATCACGTTGCAGGCTTTTGCCGCCGTGTTTTATTTCATCTAGATTTCGGTTCAGCATCTCTTTAAAGAGAAACAAAGGAATTGAAAAGCCTTATTTACTGTAAAGATGAACACGAGAGAGGTGGCCAATCAAAACTGAAAATTCTCCCTCACAAAGCGAGAACGGCAGGGTGCGTCTTCCGAACGCCCTACCCGGAGCACGCGCTTCCTGCTTTCCGCCGTGCTTTGGCTGCACGCGCGCACTCCAAGTGCAGGAGACGTCGAAGCGCTGTTCAAGGTTGGAAGCTCGCGCTGGAAACGGGAAAGCTGACGTTGCTCTTTGCCGTTCTCACTCACCTTGAGGCATCTATACCCTGTTTCACCTTGTGCTGTACCGCAGGAAAGGCTACAAGCGCGAGCTCCTTGCTCTAGGGTACATCTTGGCGGCGCAAGCTCTCGTGCACCAAGGGCAGCTGCCAACGTTATGAGCTCGCGCTTCTAGCCTTCGCTGTGGTACAAGATAAGGTGAAACGGAGTATATCCGTCGCCTAATCTCTGCTCGTGCGGGCAAGCATATATGGAATTCTTGAGCCTGCAAAAGGTACCTTCACGCGCATGCCGCTCGTGCTTGCACGCACGGGGCCAAAGTCCAGGCGCCATGCTCACCATTGTCGATAGACCTTTCTGAAAAAGAGAGTGTGGGCGGTGCTATTTTATTGTTCGTGCGTATGGCGTGTGTTTTGCTCGCTTTCCGAAGCGACGAACACGCACGTGCTGGGCTGTGAAGATCGCACGCTGGACTGTGATTTTGTAAACATTGGAAAGGTTTATATCCCCTGGAGAGTTATATCGTCAAAACCAGCAGAGAGTCTTTGAGATCAACACATTTAAATCTCTCGTCCTTCATTTGCGAGAGCCCGCTTCAAAGAGCAAGTCATAAAGACGACTGTATCTACTTCTCAATTTTGGTTCATCATCATACACTAACCCATCCATGGCGAGCTTGGCCTTAATCGATGCTCATTAAACTAAGAAATGAAAAAAGTCTTAATCTGAATTTGAACACTTTATGTTTTCAGGAAAGAAATCCCATTAAGTGTTTTATAGGCCAACGCGCCGTTTACAAACAAGCCCACACAAGGTGTGGGCAAACGCCAGATTTACACACGAGGTGTGAGCAATGCGCATGCGCGGGAACCAGATTCGCGTCGAGTGAACCGTCTGCGCATGCGCACGGCCGATAACAGCGCCACCACAGCAGCGTGACGGCAGCGCCATGTTTCTTGGTATGCATAGTGTGTTTAACCTAAAACGCAGTAAAGGAAGAGCAGTTTAGCAAGCGGTTGAGAAAAACTACATGTATTTACTAGGATCTGGGCCATTGGTCGATTAACCTACCGATTTATCGATTATTGCTTTATTCGCGATCGATCTTTTTTTAACCGGTGAATCGGTTAAATTTGGACAAACCAAAAAGAAATAAAAAGTAAAAATTCAACGCTTTCACCACGCACACGTGGTGAAAGCTTCAGGTTCAAATTTTAGCCTAAGGTAAACTAGGGGAGAAATTTGTCATGGCAGACAAGTTCAGAAGGTTACACGTATCCCGGGCATTTTCAACGCTGATTGAGTGTCCGTTTAGCGTAGCAGAGACCTTTGCGAACAATTGTGCGAGGTCGCGCTTGTCGGAGAATATCAACAAACCTCGTTGCCGCATGCAGTCGAAGTAATAATCTGCGAGTATGAGTGTCTTTTGAGCTCTTCTCAACAAGGCATCGAGGTTGATTCGAAATCAAAATGGTAAATTGCAATGTTTGCCGCGTATTCAAACCATTTTTTTTACAGAATGTGCCTGGAAATTAACGAGGCCGATTTATCGGTTAGTTAATCGAAGAAAGGGTGGTGATTAATCTGGTTCAAAGTTTTAATCGACGCCCAGCCCTAGTATTTACCTCAAGAACCATAGTAAAGAAATTCGGACTTCTTGCGAAAAGTTATTAATTTCCCCCTTCATGTGTTGAGTTGGGACGAATGCTGGTGCGTCCTTGATGGTCGTTAGGAGATTTTACAAGACGTGCTCGTTTCAAACCCCAGAAATTATCGATTCTTTTATTAAAATTAAATCTTTTAAAAACTACTTTGCGCAACGCATGAATAATGCGCAAAACCTTTGTTATTTATTTCCTGATGTTACAACGGGTGCGTAGATGGAAGAAGAGGGGCTAAGTCCTGAGGAGTATGGAGCCTCCTACTAATTATAGAAGAACAAAGAGGCCAGCACGAATTACAAAACCGGACGAAAGGTTTATTTAGATGTCTGTCTCTCTCAGGTTCCTTCCCGAGAACAAGCACAAGTTCAATCCCTTGGCCTGGCAGCCATTCGGTGCGGGACCCCGCAACTGCATCGGGATGCGTTTCGCGCAAATGGAGATCCGCTTCACCTTCGCCCACATCCTCAGAAAGTACCGCCTTGTGCCCACGGAGAACACTGAAAAGGTACGCTCATACCTCAAACAATCACCTCAACGCACCCCATTAAATAAAGCTAAAGGGGTAGGGCGGGCAAAACTAGGAACCTCAAAAGCCTTGAGACTATCGTGTTATCCGTCCTTCAGGTATGTTCCTTCAATCTAGGGCATTCGTAATGGATCATACCTTGTAGCTGAAGTTTGGGTGTTCAAATTTAGTTCGTCCACGTTCCTAGAGAGTTTATGTTTGTATAGTGGCAAGGTGCGGGACAAGTTTTTTCTTTTTTTTTTTACAGCCAAGCTGTATGTACCTTAACCAGCCAACGAAATTTTTATGTCGTTGGCGTTGTAAGCAAAAAAACTCCCGGCGAACAATTGAAGGCAAAACAGCGTATCTCCTTTGAATTCAGGCATACAGCATACAGCTCAGTATTCGTTTCATTAAAGAAAACCACAAAGAAAACCTCAAAACAAGCATAAAAACCACATGATGGATGGTAAGGCGCATGTGAGCAATAGGAACACCCTCCCACGCGTTGCGGTAAAGAAGAGGTTTGCAGCTGTTTCGAAAGGGGTTGACGTCATTCGAAGCCCTCGTGTGAAGTGCAAACCGCATTATGGATGATAACGGCGCCTGGAAATAATGAGAAGGACGTTCCTTCTCCCCACGTGTGTTTTCGTGTCGGCGTTCTCACGGAAAAAAAAAGACTTCAGAAGATTGAATCGAAAAGTACAAACACCACGCAAACATACAGCAGAACATTCGTTTCAATAAAGAATATGCACAAAACAAGCATCCCAACCATATAATGAATGATAAGGAGCTCCAGAAAACAATGCGAAGCACGCAGCGCTCAACGCACACGTTCCCGGTGAAGATTACTGTTGTCCAAGCTGCCCGCGGCGACGGCAGCTTGCTACGTGGGGAGTGACGTCACTAGCCTTTCATAGATAAAAGAAGAACCCGCCTATACCCCATTTCACCTTACGTCCGGACGCGGCGGATGCTACGAGCTATCCTAGCCAATCCCGTTCTGTGGACGTGGCCCTTGATACGCTTTCCGCGTGTCGCTGTGCCCCCTCTCTAAGGTCACGTGACACTCACACGGCCTCCGATTGGCTCTGATGGCTCGTAACATCCGCTGCGCTTAAACGTAAGGTGAAACGGAGTATAGCAATTGATTTCATTGTTGCTGCAGCACCGCGAGGAATGGGCCACGCATAGTTAGGGCTCCCGAGGAGCAGCGTTGATACTTAGGAGCGGCAAAGGGAACAGAAACGGAAATACCACAGGCGGTGGCGTGCTGCGACCGGCGGTGGCATTTCGTATAGTGCAGTAGGCAATCGTTGCAGGTGACACTATAGCTTCGCTGACCAACCAATTTCACAGCGTGGATTGGAGCCCCAATTTTTTTCTTCTTTTTAGATTACGTAATGAATATTTAAAATGCGAAGCAGAAAACAAACTATGCAGTAATAAGCAATTATGTTTCCTCTTCAACCGAGAGCATATGTGACTAATGTACGCACTCCGTCTTTCCGTTTGGGTATACAGCCCTCAATGCCCGTAAAAGCTCCTACGCAGAAGTCAATGAAATACGTTGAAATCGATACGCAGTAAAATATTCAAAAATTAGCTTTTTCGGGCTTCCGCGGTGAATGTACAAACTTGAGCAGTAATTCTTCGGGTGCTTAGAAACACAGTTTTCGCTTTTTCCTTTTTTAGCTTTTTATGCATATATAGAGAGAATCAGCGTTTGTGTTGTAAAAGGCTATATTTGCACATGCTTTTTAGCTTTCGCGACTTAGAAATTGCTTCACAACTTTATTTCCATTGGCGGGGACGTTGTTTATAAGGATACTTAATCAAACTTCACGCTTTTAGAAAAGTGTGCGTAGTTGCCCCCGCGAACATCAACTAAATCGTGATTAATAAAGAGGCACACAGACCTTTTGTGACCTGGGTTAAGTCTAAAATTCAGTTTAAGGATTTATTTCACTTGAAATAACACAGCCTAGTGCACTGAATCCCACTGTCCAGCTCTGAGACACCCACCTCGTGGACAATAACGTTCCACGAGCGTTTGTTTAGAGCGCAGCTCTTATTCGCCCGCTTCCGGTTTGAGCGGCGTCACCATCGCCGTCGACGTCGCCGTCAGCGCAACCGCGAGCTGCATTATGGGATGTTTCCCATAATGACGTCACGTGTGACGTCACAAAGGTCACGACTGACGTCACGATGGTCACGAGTGACGTCACGTGTGACGTGCCCCTCGTGACGTCACACGGCGCCTAAGTATAGAGAAAAAGTTTTTTGCCAAATTTAGTGGGCAACTTTTTCCGCTAAATTTAGCGGGAAATTTCTGCGCCAATTTTTTTGGCTAGATTTGGCGGGAAAATTTTTCCGCCAAATCTACCGAGCATTTTTTTCTGCGAAATTTAGCGGGGAACGTTTTCCGCTAAACTTGGCGGGAAAATTTTCCCGCCAAATATATCGGGAAAATTTCCCCGCTAAAGTTAGAGGTGTAAATTACCGGGAAATTGTCCTACTATTTCCCGCTAAGTTCCCCTCCGTGCCCTTTCCTCCGTTCCGTACTCTTCCCTCCTCCTCCTCCTCAAGAGCTGCGCTCTAATTCGGCATTACAGATAATTTTACACGTCTTTCGTTTTTTTTTTAAAGTAATCATTATAAATTAACTTACTCATCGACTGAATTCATTTGGTACCCATTTACAGCCGATAATTGTTTCTATGTAAAGAGGACAAGTTTACGACGTGTCCAGTTATATTTTTCGAAACACGTGGAGGATATGTTGTGAAAGATTTATTCAAATTCGTTGAACTTTAATAAAAAGTGGAGCGCTGGGCAAAGGTTACAGAGGGACACATCTCACAAAAAAAGTGCGATAAGTTCACGACACGCTGTAAGGACAATATTTTTTATAAGATATTATCCGCCGAGCAGGAGACGAAAGCGTGCGGGGATGTCAGGTCATCGAGCGCTAGCAGCTGTTTCGAAGGATTGGCGGGTAGACCTAAACCTAGCTGCCTTTGCATTCACTGCACACGTCGAAAGCATTCGAATGCGAAAGCCAAATGCCGGACACTCACGTTCGGCGTTCGGAAAGTTTGGCCAGTGCAGTGGAGACCAAGGCAGTTAGCTTTAGGTCTACCCTCTAATCTGTCCAATCAGAGCTCGTCGTTCGGATGTCCCCGCCCGGTATCGTCTCCTCCTTTTTCTCACTTTCTCAGCGCATCGAGATTTTGTAGCCACCATAACAACACAAATGCTTCTAAAAAAAAGAAAAAAAGAAACACAAAGTACGTAATTAAAGTGCAGATAGTGTAAAACAAACATCAGTTAATACATGGCGAATACTCAACTATAGATACTTGTTGTGTGTTAATTCTACGAGTATTTTTCCCCGCCTACGTCCAGTTGAGTTAACGCGCTCGCTTTTGTCAGTGAGAAAATGAGGGTCTTACAAAATGATCTCACATTTTTTTATAAAAGTGGGAATAATACTGATGACCATTTCTTTTCTGTTCTTCTCTCAAGGATCCACCAAATCTCGACATGAATCCTCTCGTGTTACGGATCAAGAATGGAGTGCATGTGAAGGCAGTGCCACTTTGAAAGCTTTACACTGACATCTTCACCTAAGAACTCTCATCGCACGTTCTTTAATAAAGAATCTGCAATTATACTTCATTTCAGCTTGAGTCCAGACGCAGCCGATGCTACAAGCACGAGCGTGTGGCCCTGAACAGTGCCTGTACTGCATGAGCGCGCGTGCTTGCGCAGGGACGCTGGAAGCCCGGAGCTCGCGCTTGTAGCATCGGCTGCGTCTGGACTGAAGCTGAAACGAAGTATAGGCAGTTTTTGTTTACTTTCTTCACTGTTCAGTTTGCGCATCACAAATCAGTGCGTTTTGTCTTAAAAATGATTACTGAGTGACGCTTGGGTGTCATAAATATTAAATATCGCGTGTGATGCTCGCAAAAACCGTCAATTTTCCAAAACTATGCTGGCGGTAACGGAGGGAGAGGAGGGGACGAGATCGCGGGTGGACGTCAGAACGGCGAGCTCCATTGGGTATGATTCGTGGATAGACGTAAAACTTGCTGCCCACTACAATCCACCAACGCGTTAAAACGCGGAACGCAGGCCATCCGGCGCTCGGTGCTCGCGATCGAACGCGTTCACCGAGCGCAGTGGAGACAAAGGCGCGCGTATGCTGCACGCGTACGCGGCGCGCGTACGCGAACTTTGTCCTAGAAGTCGTCCTTCAGGTCATCCGAGAGGTTGTCTTAAAAGTCGTCTTCAGCGTTGTCCTCTTAGACGTCGTCCTAGACGTCGCTCTTGAGGTCGCCCTAGAGCTCGTCCTTGAGATCATTCTAGAGGTCGTTCTCGAGATCGCCCTAGACGTCGTCTCTGACGTCATCCTCTAGGACGTCGTCCTAGCAAGCAGATAAATCCGCGCCGCGCATACACGGAGCGGCCGTACGAGGAGCTGGTGGAGGAACTGCGGAAAGAAAGAGAGTTTAAGGCGGCGCTTGATGCCGAGATCAGGGAGCTGAGGAAGAGCCTGAAGGCTAGCAGCGACAGCGTTGTAGAGCAGTTGGAGATAAAAAAAATATAGCGTAGGATGCCGAAGAGTATAAAGTAATGAAGTCGCACTTCGAGGCGTTGTTGGAGTTTTAAAGCATTTAGTGTCGACGTTTCGGCCTGAGACAGGCTTTTGAGGGTTAAAGCGCTAAAAACAACGGACATGTAAAAGAAACGTTTCTTTTACTTATCCGTTGTTTTAGCGCTTTTACCCTCGAAAACATGGATCACCAGCTAGCCCAAGGGCATAGCCTTCCACTGAGAACAGGCCTTCTTCAAGACTGGATGCAAAATCGGTTACAGAGTTGTTTTCGGTTTCCACACCTGGGTCGCGAAAACTACCTAAGTAAACAACAACGCTATACTCCGTCCCACTCCACGCCCGGCCGCAGCAGACGCCACAAGTCATCGGAGCCAACCAAAAGCCGGGTCAGTTCCCGTGACCCCAGGAACGGAACGCCGTCACGTGCGGAAGGCGCAGTCACGTTCAAAGAGTCGGATCGGCTCAGATTGCGAGCAACGCACGCCGCGGAAGGATGTAATGCGAAACAGAGAACAGTCAACGAGAAGGAAAAAAAGGAAAGAAAAAAGCGCACACAGTAAATCAAGCACACGCTAAACGAACGCGCATAAACAATCCCCCTGGACGAAAAAAAAGAAGAAAAAAGCGCACAGAGTAAATCATGGGAACGCTCAACCAACGCGCATAAACAATCCACCTAAAAAAAAAACCGCACATTTAACAGTGTAAATGACAGTCCCAGAACATTCAAAAAGGAGCAACAGGTGGAAAATGCCTGTCGAAGGTCATGACCAGTTGGCTCATCAACAGGTAATACAGAAACGTACACGGGAAAATGCAAGTGTTGTGCTAATAGGATTGAATTGGCTACAGTCACTCCGTTACAGGGCGATCGCGGTAGATTGCATGCATAGATGACATTATACCGGGATCTTCATTGATTCCGGCCCGGAATGAATTAAATTTGTGAATAAGATGCGATTCTCTCTGCTCGCGATCACGGTTGCTTTTGATATTGGATTCTAAAATGTAACGGCCAGTTTGTCAGACGTGTGTTCGGGTAAAACCATATGTTTTGAAAGAGGGAGTTTGGGAAATGATGTTACTTGTGGCCTGTGATTGCTAAGTCTAGATCGAAAAGGTGTGCTTGTTTGTCCCACGTACTGCTTACCACAGGTGCCACATGTCAGGAGGTATATCACATTACTTGTGCCGCAGTTTAAGTTTCCGTAGATTATGTAGGTGAAATTGGAATTCGTACTCTCTACCGAGGTTTTATGTGTCACGTGTTTACACACGTCGCAATTTGTTCTTCCGCAAGGGCGACTGCCAGTGCTTTCAATGTAAGTTGTCTTAGACCCAACTATGGCGTCCCTAAGATTGTGTGAGCGTCTTTCGACTACTCGGGGAACAGAAGGGATAATCCTTGCGAGGCGTTGAAAGTTAGTACGAGGCTCGCCCGACGCTCTTCTGTCTGAGAGCTCCGCTCACTCAACAGGAGGCCACGATGAAAGGCCTGTGCCATACTGATTGCATCGTCTATGATCGTTTCCGAATGCTTCTGTGTTTTCAGGACTTTCCGTAATTGATGGGTGTTTTTTTTTTAAATCGTCGTTGTTTGAACATATACGTTTAACTCTATGAGCCTGACTGTAAGGTATGCTACTTTTGCAGGGCCGTGGGTGGAAGCTGTCGTAGTGCAAATATTTCTGACGATCCGTCGGTTTTCGGTACGGCTGAGTGACCAATTTAGAGTCATTAATTAGCACTCTTGTGTCTAGAAAGGTAATCTCAGATTTTTATTACCTATAGTTAATCAATATATGTGTGTAACACAAATGGAGGGCTGCGCTAAATTAAAAGCTCTCACGAACTCGAGAAGCTCTTCTTTTGAATGCGACCATATAAGAAATATATACTCAATACACTTTTTATAGAGGAGTGGTTTGAGTGAACGAGATGACAAAAAGTTGGATTCTAAATATCCCATAAATGTATTGGCGTAGTTAGGTGCCATCTTTGTTCCCATTGCAGTGCCGCTAGTTTGAAGGAAGAAACTTCCATTGAATTTAAAGCTATTTAACTCAAGCACCAGATGCGAGAGGGTAGCCGCCGACATGCTTATCTGGTAAATCGTCACTCCTGTGAGTTTCGTACTGATTCATAAGGGCCTCTATGCCATCATTGTGGGGGATGTTTGTATATAAAGACGAAACGTCCATCGCAACAAGAAAAGCATCTCTAAGGATATTAATTTTAGAAATTTCTCTAAGGAAGTGGTTTGTGTCCTGAATGTACGATGGGAAGCTGGGTGGGATGTTCCTAATTAAGTAATTAATGTAGCTAGATATTGGTTTGGTGAGGCTTCCTGATCCAGATATAATGGGACGGCCTCGGTTCTCTTTATGAATTTTCGGTAGCATGTAAAATCTACCTGGCACGGCGTTTCTAGCAGTTAATGCCTGTAACGTATTCTTTGTAATTTTCCCCTGTTCTACTAGCTGGCCCAACTGCCCCCGTATAATGTCGGCATATTTGCCTAGTTGGATCGTTTTTGAGATGACAATAGAATTTTGCATTGGTTAAGTTGCCTATTTCCTTCCTGTAAGTTATCGCTGGTGTTAACAATGACTATGGTGCCCCCTTGTCGGCAAATATACAATATATATTTTTTTTTTGCTGGGTCGTGCCAGGTGATTTTTGTTGGGCTGGTTTGTAAACAACTGCGGTGGCTTAGCTCGGCTAAGCCAGGATATACATAGCGTGAGCTTATGCGCACAAAATGAGAGGCGCTATCAAGCGGCTCCGGTGCAGCGTCAGACTTGGCTACTGCACAACGGAGGCATACAGCTGGGCACGCGGCGGCGCCAGTGCGTCTGCCGCGGCTATGACGTCACTCCTCTGGGAAGCGAAGACCGGCGAGGCGCGCGCGGTAGCGGCGGAGCCCGCGGCGGCGGCGGCGGCTCAGGCACGCCAGCTGTGCGCCGTGTGACGTCACTGGTCCTCACGCTTGCGCAGACCGGCAAGGCGCGCGCGGTGGCGGCGGAGCCCGCGGCGACGGCGGCTCCGCCCCGCCAGCTGTGCGCCATGGGACGTAATTGCTCCTCGCGCTTGCGCAGCACGGAGCACGGCTCATTATGCGAGCCACACGAAACTGCTCAACCTCGGCCAGTGTAGCTCACGCTACAAAACCTAAGATCTAAATATTTTCTCTGCTTTACCTCAGATCAGAGCGCAGTCAACGCTACGGACTGATGAAGCCACCGAAGTAGCGCCAAGAACGCGAGGTCATGCAGTTCGTTCTTTTTATCTGCCCGTACGGTCGGGCTAAACATAGAGCCACTGAATAAGCTACGCTTCAGAGTAATGACACTTACGGATATTGGTGCCTAAATTCATGGTTTTCAGTTATCTGAAGCTGTATCTGAAATCACAGGAAACGCCTTTCCGTCCTCCACAAATGTTTAAACAGTTCATGACAAAGCAAAGCAATTTATTACATGAGATTCCCGACACCGAAACCAATGCTGCAGAAGTCTCACTTTTGAATCATGGCGATCGGCAGATGCGTCTGCTTAGTGCTAAGCACAAAAATGGCGGCGCCTACAGCAATATCGGGGAAAAGAGTGCCGATGCTATAAGCGTATCTCACTTAGTTGCTCTAGGCTACACCAAGCGCGGCGGGGGATCATTGGCTGAGTATGTCGGCGCTAGAGCTACTAAATGAGCTGCGCTTAGATTACCGGCATTCTATTGTCCGACATTGTTGTGGGCGGCGCCATTTTGGTGCTTGTGCAGAGCAGACGCTAGTGCCGATCGTCGTGATTCAAAAGTGCGACTTCCTCAGCATTAGATTCGGTGTTAGGAAGCTCACGTAATACAGCTTTGCTCTGTCGCAAACTGTTCCAGCATTTGTGAAGGACGAAAAAGCGTTTCCCGTGATTTCAGATAAAGCGTCAGATAACTGGCAACCATGATTTTAAGCCACAATATGGGCAAGTGTTGTTACTCTGAAGCGTAGCTTACTTAGTGGCACTAGTCTGTGCACCGCAGATCAGAGCACGTGGAGAAATGCGCGAGCGCGAGCTCCATTCAAAGCACGGAGCTTATGCTGCAGAACCTGCAAGGACTCTGGGTTCTATCGCCCATGTGCATCGTACCGGCGTGCGATCGTGTATCACTACTGCGCGATGCAAGTTAAAGATTTTGAGCTAACGCTTTTACTGCACTGGCTAAATTTATAATATACAGCTTGTAAAAATATCGCCGTACAACACTCCTGCTCTCTGATAAACGAACGACTAATTTTGAATGCGCCGTGACATTTCATTTTAAGGTGTACCCGTGTTCCCGTTTTTTTTTAGCTACATTTTTGTATATGGGGTTCTCAGGGTTCTCCCCAGGAATTTCCGCCTACCTGGCAAAATGGAAGGACCACCGAGATGACGCATGCGGTAAATGTAGGGTAACCGCAGACGACGAGCATCTTCTATGTGTGTGCCCCCTATACAAAGAAGAGCGGGGCGAACTAAGACAAACCTACTCCGCCCTCGGATGCCCAAGTGACACCCTGGAAGAGTTGATTAGGCCCACCGCAACAGCTGCCAAGGCGGAAAGACTGCTAACCACGCTAGCCAAATTCTTGAGTCGCACGCGACTATGCGACATAATATAGCGACACTACTGACGTTCCAGGAAGGTCTAACCGCCTAGGAAGATGGACATAGAACCTCACTCTCGAGTGCTAGTCGCCGTACGCAGGAACAGTCCGGCTTTTCCTCCGCCTAGCCGAACAATTGCACTGCAGCCCATGATACGCCTGATCCATACACGACAACGATGACAACACTATGACTGCCACATTTTCACTTCTATTTTCTTCTTTTCTTCTCTTCTTTTCTTTTTTCTCCCCTCCCCCTCCCCCTCAACGGTCACCTACGGGCCTGCATGGCCGCGCAACCCATCGTTATTTTCTACAAAATAAGTAAAGTAAAGCTAAACAACGACATCCCGAGGAATTTCTGAGGGGTGGACATTACCGGGGGGGGGGGGGCAAGGGGGGGGGAGGAGGGGGGCAAAGAGAGGGGGGCAAGTTTGTCCTGTTTTTTTTTGGTTCGTCTCGTCTGTTCAATGCCTTGCCCCCCCCCCCCCCCCCCCCCCCGGGCACTGCCGGCGGCGCGCCGCTCAGATAGAGAAAGAAAAAAAGAAAAAAAAAACACGCCGAGCGTCCGCGCTTTTTATTTGAAGCAGTGTGGCAGTGGCGGCAGTCAGCGATGCGGTAGCGATCGATAACGTGGCGTTGCGCGGATCTGCTGAGTACGACGGCGACGGTCTGCAGCCATGTGCACAGGCAAAAACGAATAGTCATCCCGCGACATAAAAAAACAAGCGGTGGGCGGTCCGTTAGAGCGGTGGGCGGCCAGTCGGAGCGTTGGGCGGCAAAGCCACTGCCACCCACCGTGCGGAGAACCTTGGGGGTTCTGACTTTTGACGAAACAAAGTATAGTTGTCGGACCTCTGGGAACATATAAATAATGAAATGACACGTTAACGCAAAATAAAAAAAACATACATCAGCGGGCTTATTTAAAAAAAGGAAATAATATGATTCGTTAGATTTGTCTTTTAAATGCGAAAGCGCGTCACGCCTAAATGAATTTAGGTCTGAAGGTACGAAAAGCTATATGAGCAAGCTCCATGCTTTAAACGGCTCTACCGAGCACGTGCGCTTGTTCACTGGAAGAGTAATTCAGAGCAGCATGCTTCGCTTGTAGGTTCCGCTTCGCTCACACGGTAAAACTAAACACTTTAACGGTAAAGTATTTGGTGGAACAAAGCTTATTTTTTTGCATATGTGCAAATATTTAGTGTTCACGTGACTACACACTTGCTTATCATTATATTTTTCGTTTCCAGCTTCGATCTAGCTCGTGCTCTTTTGTGAGCGACATGCATTAGAGACCAAGGTAAGCAAGGAGCAATATATTTTGCGGATTGCAGAAAAAACCTATACGACTTACCACGTGTGACACAATCAAGACAGAATATTATAAACTTCACATATGGTCGCTTGCGTGGGTAAACAATGTTGTTTGTCAACAACAGCTGTGATTGGATGAAATGACACGTGGAAAAAAAACTCGTATTCAGCACATGACCATTGGCATGCAGTGAATAATTATAATCGGCGCCGAGATGATTTGTAGCTTTCAGTAGGCGGAGTTTTTCTATCAACTCAAAGTTATATTACCTTCTTTTTTTGTAAGAAATAAGGACCAAATCTAGAGGTAATGAAGTACTGTGAACATTCAAACAACGAACTTAGTAGTTAATGTGTACATTTTTATTTTTCTCTGCACCCTTAACTTCCGATACGTTCAAAGCTAGTGTAAAATGTAGCGCTCTTTCAGTCTTAATCGGCGTGTGATGTGGGCACTTACACTATATTTTATGCAACGAAGCACTCCACCCTTTGCATATTTTTAATTTTTGCACACCACTGCTTGCGCTCAAAAATCTGCAAACTAAGACTGCTACATTACTTGAACTCTATGCAAAAGCTATACACAGACTTAGAATCGTTGTTTGGCCAGTCACTGAATTTATCACTCTACTCGTATTAAAATTAATTCTTATCATTTAGTGCTTTTAGCGAATTTTTAACCTTGGAATTACTTTATCAAGCGTAAGATTCCCGCACAAGTCCTACTTTGGGTTTACCAAACTCAACATCTACATCTCAGTGTCATTCCTTTGCTTTCAAATCTCATAAGGTTCTGGTCAAAATAAATATCAAGTTACCTAAATGAGACACATGACGAAAAAAGTAATAGCTTCTTTGTTTTAATTTCTGTGGTATCTAATTCCTCAAGCTAATATTTTGGAAACCCGCGTCGATCACGTCATCACGTTCTTCTGGAAATCTATAACGATCCAAACACATGCACGACTAAAGGGCCGGCCAGACATATAATTTTGATGACAGTGAAATATGTAGAATTGGCCTTTGAAATCCCGGTGTATTAATTACGCACAAGCAATCTCATATTTTTACACACGTCGGTTGTTTTGTCGTGTAAGTGTCTCGCCATTAGCTCAGAACGATTTGCTCGTTTTGTTTTGACCACATTTGCTGGAGACGTGAGCTCGCAGCGTAGGCAACCGGCTCCCTTGGACGTGAACTGGCGTAGCCGTGGGCGTTCCACAGAAAGCTCGCGCAGAAAAAGAAGCAAACTGCCAGAGGCGTCGATTTCCTGATATAGAAATATACCACACCGTATCGAAGCGCCACCACACACGATTTCATGCACTGATGTACAGGTCTGGAAGGCGATCCTATCGGCATCTGTTGGTTCAGAATCACTCCAACCAAAGTTGGGGTTCTACCTTAAATACAGCGGAGTTCGCTCGCTGGCAAAGAAAAATACTGTAACTCAAG
This sequence comes from Ixodes ricinus, assembly GCA_037355805.1. Classification (NCBI taxonomy): domain Eukaryota; kingdom Metazoa; phylum Arthropoda; class Arachnida; order Ixodida; family Ixodidae; genus Ixodes; species Ixodes ricinus. The sequence continues at coordinate 63,640 of JAZHYW010054323.1, read as the reverse complement.
CAGTTACACGTTGACAGTGACAATAAAAGTACTGCTATTCGGAACGACCGGAAACCCGAAAAACAAGAGTGATCAATGTTAGTTTTCGGCGAAGAGACAAAATGCACGCGCGTTTTCCATAGGAATACGCAGGAGCACCGCAAAAGTACACTGGTTGCTATCCGCTTCAATGTGCATCCCGGAAGTCGCATAGACACTAGCGCCAGTTGAACCTCTAGCGTAGATTACATTAACTCTATGGGAAGCACACGCCGCCGCGTAGTACGCGGTACGACGTTTGCTGACACGTGGTACGTGCTCGTTTTTTCCAGAATCTACTTTCGTTGTTTAGCAAAATTAAATACACAAGTCGTTATTATTTATTTAAAAAAAATTTATAGTTGGACCACTGTTCGCGGGCCAGATTCCGCCCGCGGAAGTCTTCCGACAGGCCCGCGACTGTCCGCGGTCCTTCCAATGAGGTTCGGGCCGCGGCTGGCCCGCTTCCAGCAGACCCGCTGTCACCAACGCAAAAAGAAGTGCGCGTAAAGAAATGGCGCCGTCGCGCGCTCCCAAAGGCGCAAAAGAATATACCAGAAGAAAGGAATAAGAGAGAGAGAGAGAGAAGACAACATGTTTAATATACATGATAGTTAGGATTCCCGCATATGAGCGGTGTGCTCGGGGGTGTATGGGGGGAGGGGGGTTATAAGGATGACTGTGGTGCTAGTAGATGGATTTATCAGTCCCGCATTCCTTGATGAAAATAACCAGGGAGTCCAGGATCACCTTTCGGTGCTGTTCCTGGCCTCTGGGTTGAGTCCAGTCGCTAAGCCTCCTTGGTTAGTCCTGACCAACGTTACAAGAACCCTCAGTTGGGAAACTCACCGTTGAAACCTGGGCCACTGGCGTCCACCAAGACCGAGCTAAATACGACAACAGCACCACTCTTCATCATTTGTCTGTACTATAGTCACCTTGAACTTTCAAAACGGATGTTTTTGCGTAAAAACCAACGGAAAAACTCTTTTTGTTGTAACTTTTATTGGAGTTCTGTAAAAATTGAGGGCGCGTGATGTCTTCTAAAATCTTTAGTTTGCAAAGTTTTCCGGCACAACTAATATTGTTTTTATACAACCATGCCTCAGCGGGGCTTTCAGGTAGCGCGTCCCGACCTAGGCGCATCTTAGCTTCGGTAGTAATTCGCGGCGCGTCCGCTGGGGAGACGGGGGTGGCGTCCCTGTAAACTCTTCCTCCGTATCTGCTTCGGCGCCTAAATGACCGATTAAAGCCAAAATAGAAGTCACGTGCAGTTCCTCGAGTGGCCGCTGCGGGAGAAATGGCGGCGTTGTGATCGCCATTAGCTCTGTTCTCGAGGACGGATCGGTTCCTCTTTTTCAGAGCAGTCTCTATGGCAGTTTCCCAATTGAGTGGTTCTAGTAACGTTGGTCCTGACCGGGTAATTTTGTTTACGCCGTTTTTCTTTGGTCTTCCGGGCCTTTGCACTCCCACAGTAAGTGGTTGATACCTGCCACCTTATTTTCTGCAGGCCTCTCGGATAAGGTCTTCTTCCTTTAGAAGCACAAATGCTGCCAGTTTGCACTGCGTTTGTGGATTTACTGTTCTGATTCTGCGAAGTCTGGTCGCTTCCCATCTTCGGTATCCATTTGGTAGCGGGTCGTCCTCCATTGGTACGAGTCCCCTGAGGTAGGCTTTTCTAGCTTGCCTAGCTAGTTCGGCCTTCTCCACAGGCTCTTTTGTTTCCTCGTTGTTCTCCCGAGTGGTTGAACCTGTCGCGGACCCGTTGCTGATGGCTGCATCCGCTGCGAATCGGTGAGCCCACTTGTTCCCGGGAACCTGTGCATGGTCCGGAATCCACTCTAATGTCAGCACGATGCCCCTCGCTCGTAACTCTGTGGCCATCTCTTTTATTCTCTTTGCCGCTCTGCTCCTGGGTTTTCTGTCTCGACATGCTCGGAGTGCCTCTTGTGATTCAGTAAAAATTCACGATCTCCTTGGCCCTTTCGTGTTTTCAGTATATCGATGGTCGCTTCAAGGATTTTCCTTAGTTCTGCTTCGCGCACAGAGGAGTCCTCAGGTAGTCCCGTGACGCTTTTTTCCCTGGGTTGGGGTTGATCCAAGCCGTGGCAGTGGTCATTTATGTCTTAGATGCGTCAGTGAATTAGATATACTCTTCGTGCGCGTGTTCGTTGCACGATTTAGTGTGTTATGTTGCCGCCCGCGCTTTGCGTCCTTGGTTATGCGCCTTGGGCAGGGGTCGATGATCAACAATATTTGTGTCTTGCCACGGTGGTGCTGGGTCTTCCAATGGAAGTCTCCCCTCTGCCTCGTAGCCCATGATTTCAAGTAGCTTTATGCCATGGTTCGTCCTCTCAATCCTTTGAAAGTGCGCTATGCTCTGTACCTCCGCCCGGTCTTGGATCTGGGTCATTCCTGCATTATTCTTTAGGTATTTTAGGGCTGTATAATTGGAAAGTTCAGTGACAAGTCTTATGGTGCGGTGATTTAGTCTTTCTAAACGCTTTCATTGAGCATGGTTTAGGTGGAGCCAACTACAGCTATATAGCGCCTTGGCCGTTAGTAGCGCGTTTGTTAAAATCCCGATGGTGTATTCATCGGCTCCTCAGGTCTTGGATGTTGTCTTTCGCACGAGCTTCAGTGTCCGTCCCCCCCCCCCCCTCTTAGATTTTTTCAGACCTGGTAACCATTTCGCACTGCGCGTGGTTTCTTCGAAGGTCACACCGAGTCTTTTTATTTGCTTTACTCTCGTCATTTTCTGTCCCTGGATCTCTTAGTCTACTTGGTCCGTGACGCCTTTTCGATGGTCCCTCGTCCTGGCCACGACCATGAATTGAGTATTTTCAGGTGGCGTTTGCATACCAATATTCTGGAGATACTCGAGGACTTCGTCTATTTCTTGCTGCATGGTCTTCTCCTGGTTAGCCATTTCTCCACCCTTTGTCTATAGTGTGATGTCGTCGGCATATAAAGTAAATCCAAGGGCCGTAACACGTCCGAGTCTGCCTGGAAGACCAACCATCACCATCTTAAAAATGGTTGATGGTATTACAGACCCTTGCGCGACTCCCTTGCCCTTAGACATCTCTGGTCCCCTTGTTTTTTTCTGGTATTTACTTAGTATTATCAATCTCTGAGGAAGCCACTTAAAAACCAAAGCGTTTTACTCCTCATACCAGAGGCTTTGGCACCTTGGATGACTGCCCAGTGAAGAACCTCATCAAATGCCTTTTTGATATCCAGTGCAACAATAAGCCTTGGGTCAATTGCATCTTTGTCGGCCATCACTACCTCGTAGAGAAGTTATAGGCTGTCCTGGGTCCCCACAGCCTTCCTGAAACCAGTCTGTCTGGCATCAAGTCTGTCGTAACCTGTATCCAGCTACCACTGAAGTTTACGCAGTACTATCTTCTCCATCGTTTTGAATACGTTGGATGTCAGCGAGACCGGCCTAAAGTTTTCAATCTTATCTTGCGGTTTCCCTGTCTTGGGTATAGGTGTGATCCAGGACAGCTTCCAGTGGCTTTGCAGCTCCCTGTATCCGATGTTCGGTAATACTCTTCAAGTAAGCTCTCCTTATAGCTTCAGCCGGGAGGGTTTTGAGAGCCATATTAGTGATGCCGTCTGGCTCAGGTGCACTGTTCGTCTTGGTCGTGCACATTGCCTCTGGGGGCTCGCCCATGTTGATCGCGTCATCCATGCCAGGTTCTGTTGGCGACTGGACAATCCAAACTCTCCAGTTGTGCCTCATCGTCCCGTCATGCAGGTTCGCCTGAGGGAAGAATAGCTGTGTAGCTTGGGTTGCAAGGTTATCTTCCGTCATGTTTAACCAAAGTGCAACATTCTGCGCTGCGTTTCTTGTGCGTCTTTTCTACGCCTTTATGCCGAGGTACGTGCGCCAGGACTTGCCGACTCCGGTTCTTGCATTAAAGGATTCGCAGTGAGATGTCCACTTGCGTCGGCTGAGTTCCTTGCTGTACCCGGTTGCTTTTGACGACGCTTGATTGAGCTTAACATTGTGTCGTACGGTTATACCTCCTCTGAAACGTTGCGAGGCCTACAGTCTGCTAGCCCGCAAGTTTAAGAAGTGCATGTCTGGTGTTGGGTCTCCGGGCTTGATCATGACTGTCGTCCGCGCCTTTGACATTGCCTGCTGAATGCTTGCCTCAATGCTGTCTTTCTCGTCTAGGTTCTCTAGCAGTATCTGCCCGAAGTAGTCCCATCGAATGATCGGTCGTGTTTATTTGGTCATGCAGTCCGTATACTGCTATACGGTACTATCTATGGGGTAAAGGTCGCTGCTTAGATGGTTCTTCCACGGAGTCTATCGGAGAGTCAAGGACTCCGAGGTCCATGTTAGGTCAGGAGGGGTGTCATGTTGCCAAACTTGCTTGGCTAGCCTGGTCTTAACACCACTTTCTTTTCATAGCGTGAGCCCAATCTCTTACTGGTGTTAATACGGTGACCCTAATTCCTATGATATGCATTGAAATCGCCTCCGACGACCACCTGAACTTTATCGGCCAGCTCTGACAGCTCGCGGATCCAGCTTTTTGTTTCTCCTTCTGGTTTGGCTTTAGGTCTAATGTAGTTTGAGGCCACAACCAATCGATGTTTGCCTTTTTTAAGTCGCACCGCAACCACCTCTTTTTACTCTGAGCAGAGCTTTGATGTGTCCAGTTGTGCCTGAGGGATGTGTCGTATCCAGTTGTGCATGGGGCCCTTCTCCATATAGCTGGAACGCGTTCGTATTGTAGGTGCCGTGTAGACGTTATTTATTTATTTATTTATTTATTTTTATTTTCAGTGCCTACCAACGGCCAGAAGCCTAGGAGGGGTAGAGCACCAAGTCACATTAAAAAGGTGAAAGCGACAAAACAAATCCAGAACACAACCCGACGACAACGCACTATATCAGATTGTCAACGCTATCTTGAATGATATGATGTCGTCATTAAAAAAGTCAACAAGGCGCGTATCAAGATGATTAAAATAGTTCTGTATGCGAACTACAGGAGAGAAACAATGCATGGGATTAATGGCAAACGTGCGGTTGTTGCGAAAATGTCTAACAGGCACATTTAGATTGATGCAGGACACAATGAAAGGACACTCATAATACCCATGCAAACACTTGAACAAAAATATGAGATCACATCTGCCGCGTCTTGTTTTTAACTCCACCAATCCTAAGCGATTGAGCACATTCACATATGAGTAAGGCTCGGACAGGTCTTGTCTTGCTTGAAACGTTCGTGCAAATCGTTTTTGGACACGCTCTAACGTCGCTGCAGCAGTGGCACTAAGCACGGTAGCGTCACATGGGGCGTTTTGGTCGCTTGTAGGAGTAAAATTATGGCAGGGATTCGTGTTCAAAACGGAGCTTAAGTTCTGCCACTCGGGCCTGGAAATGGCAATATTTTCATTGAGTGATCAGGGTCATTTTCGTGGTAGTCCGTCCAATCGTTTGAATTATGACGTCCATGCAGTCGTTTTTTTTTTAGTTCAAATAAGTCTTTGCGGATTTCTTGTAGCACTTGGAACATGACGGCGAATCCTGTGTCTATCATGGTTTTTATTCGTTTCAGTTCGTCTTTAGTAGCGTACCGTTTGTTCATCTGTGCCGTGTCTTTCTCTTTTGTTTCAGTGAGCTGCGGCTACGGTTTTCGCCGGTCTCCGTTGGTGATTATCTTTGCCCAGTCTGGAACTCAGTCCGTTGAAGCCCGTTCTTTGGTACCTCTCTGGTCGCGACTGTTAGCTTGAGCCGCAGGTTGTGTCGAATCGGCTACTTTAGTAACAGCCGCATAGCTTGTTTTCGGCGGTCGCAGTGGTTGTTGCCTTAGCTGCGGAGAATTCTCCTCTGGAATCTTGTGCTGGGGCAGTCCTTGCCCATAGCGACATCGGGTCCGCTGCAGTTTTGGCACTGCGGTTCTCTTTTGCAGTCCCCCATATCTTATTCATGGATGTAGCCACAACATCCACATTAGCGCTCCCGGCTGGAACAGACTTCGGTCATGTGGCCTAGGCCATGACAATTATAGCACACGATCAGCCGTGGTCTGTAGTTTTTCACGCTGAAGATTTGTCTGAGAAGACCCCTTTTTAGGTAGCCGGGTGCCCTCGAAAGTGATAACTACCGCATCACTATCTTTCCCCGTAAGCCTTGCGTTGATAAATTTCGCCATCCGGCACTCCAGGTCGGCTAAGAGAGTCTCGGGGGTCTCTTCACTGCCATCTCCGTTGAGATAAATTACTAATCTACCGTGATTATTTTCCAGAGCTTCGTATGGCCGCAGCGGGTATCCTTTGTCTATCTTGTTCAGCTCTGTGATTTTAAGCAGTGTCTAGGTCGTCTGCTCGTTGCGTGTGGTTATTGTGATCGTGTTCGTCTTAAGTTGGATTGGTATCCTATATTCTTCCCCGCTCATAATTCCCGCTTTTTCCGCGGCGTTCTTAGTCTCTCTTGATCCGAATGTTTTTTCGTCCTTGTGGCATTTATACAGGCTAGAGTAGAACCGTTTCTGCAGGTGTCTGACCTTTCGTCATGGCCTCGGCCTCATCTGACGCTTTCACATCGAGATTTTTTGTTGGCGTCGTAAGCAGTTTGCGTCGACGCTTGTTTCTGCTCTCCTGTCAATTGTCTAGCTGGGAAAACTCGTCTAAAAAGGCGTTTCCTTCACCGGTAAGCGTAGCTTGCGAAGCTCCGAGAGAAGCGTTTTCTTTACATTGCAGGTCGTTCAGCGCCGGCACCAGCAGAACTTTGAGAGAGTGGAGCTTCCAGATGTGAGAATTACATTTCCCTTCTTCGGACAAACGGCGAGCTAGAAAACCAGAATATATACATATATATATATATATATATATATATATATATATATATATATATATATATATATATATAGTATATATAACTGAGTGTTCCTCGAAAGATGGACAAATTCGAAATTTCAAAAACTACGCGTCGCAACAACAAAAAAAGGCTTGTGTCGTTTTGCTTCTGGGCCAGGGGCCTAATTAGGAAAATCATAAAACTTCAAGATAATTAAGTTGTTAATTATTTTCACGTAATTAACTTTTTTAATATTGTGTTTAAAGGCATGGTTTCAATTACAAAATTGCTCAGCATCATCAAAAAAACACTAAATCAACAAATTGCAGAACGATAGAAGGCACGCGAATCATTTTACGGCTTTCTGAAGAACCGTACAAATTCGACGGGTTTTAAGTTTCGGTTTGCTATCGGAGCGCATCTCGGCCCGGCGGCACCGCGCCCCGTGGAACGATAGTGCAACCAACCTCTGCTGCGCTGTCATCGCGCGACGCAGCAGAGGCTGGTTCCACTATTTCTCCACGCGGCGCGGTGCCGCCGGGGCCGAGATGCGCTTCGATAGGAAACCGAAACTTAAAAACCCGTCTAATTTGTGCGGTTTTTCAGAAAGCCGTAATATTGCCGCCCGCAGAGCCGAGAAAGCAACGCTCGGTCACGGTCTTCTAGAAGATTCCCATTCATTCTCGCACCAATTGTAACTTTCCCTTTGCTTTGTTGTTCTCGAAAGTGCCAGTTCATCCTCGCCCCGAGCGCGCGACGCTCGAACTTTCTTTGCCGAACTTTCGAAATAACGACGCACTCTAGATAAGCAGCTGCCCGCGACCTTGTCGAGTCAGTCTCGCTCGTGCTCTCTGTTGTCGCCGCCGAATCGCCGCCTGCTTTTCTGCTGCATCGACGCTCTTTCGTTCTTTACTTATTTTTGGTTGGCACAAGTTCGCCCATTAAATCTTTATCTTCAGTTCACTCGTCGCCTTAATTCGTGACAATATGCTTCGCGTGCCTTCTATTGTTCCGCAATTTGTTGATTTGGTGTTTTTCGATGATGCTGAGCAATTTTCTAATTTAAACCATGCCCTTAAACACAATATTAAAAAGTTAATCACGCGAAAATAATTAACAATCTAATTATGCCGATTATAATAATTTTTCTAGATAGGACCCTGGCCCAGGACCAAAACGAAACAAGCCCTTTTTTTGTTCCGACCCGTAGTTTTCGAATTATCGAATTTGTCCACCTTTTGTGAAACACCCAGTATATATCTATAAATATCTTTCTTAGCTTGTTTAGCCCTGTATATCGCAAAATCGAAATACTTCAAGAGAGGAGCAGAAGGAGGAGGAAAGGAAGGAGGAGGAGGCGTAGAGGACGAGGAAAGGAGCACGGGAGGAGGAGAGGAAAAGAAGGGGCATACCGTCCTCTCAATAACCTCATCTTCTCCTCCTCAAAAGCTGCGCTCTAATTCGGCATTACAGGGAGTTGTAAACTTCTTTCCTTTTTTATTACGTCTTTTGAAATTTCCAGATGCCTGAGAAGTCCCGTGTGAAGTTGTATGTAAGTCGTCACGTCAGACGTCGGTGACTGCGTTGCATTCGCCGGGGTCTGGGACCCGCATGTGCCAGATGTTAGGCTTACCGCTGACTCCATGTCCTCAATTTCCGAATGTGCCAAAATTGACCCCGTTGGGTTCAAAATCGGTGGACCGAGGTTCCCTGATTGTCCATGGCATTCTTCTCGATGGTTCAGTCTGCGCTGGGGGTCTGTCACCCCCGAAGGTAATGTAGAAATTGAATTTGGCGGAGCGTTGAGAAAATCACGTCCTCCCGAAAGGAAAAGTTCTTCTTCCTCTCAAGTTATAAGTGAAACTGCACCATAACGCGAGTTTTCTGAACATATTATCAATTGAACATTGTCATCAACATCACCATTCTTAGCCCCTTGCTTTATGTCTCTGTACTTTGCGTTCATTGAGCCACTAAATGAGCTGCGCTTACAGTATTGGCACTTTGTTCCCCGACATTGTTGTGGGCGCCGCCATTTCGGTGCTTGTGCAGAGCAGGCGCAACTGCCGATCTTCATAATTCAAAAGTGCGACTTCCTCAGCATGAGATTTTGGGTTAGGAAGCTTCGGTAATATTACTTTGCTCTGTGGTGAACTGTTTAAACATTTGTGAACTAGGGGAAAGAGTTTCCTGTGATTTCAGATAAAGCTTCGGATAACTGACAACAATGATTGTAAGCAACAATATGGGCAGGTGTCGTTACTCTGAAGCGTAGCTGATTTAGTGGCACTATGCGTTCCCATGTGCTTAGTGTCCTCTGACACAGCTATTGCACATAGTCAGCATCCGATTTACCATTCTCATTAGTATTTTGCACTGCTCGATTGTTCCACAATTACCATGTGCTTTGACTTACCATGTGCTTGTTGAGTTTTCTTTGTCACAAATGTTGTTTAATGCTATAGATGGCAAAATATTAATTTTTAAGTTCGTACTGGTATTATCCACCTTAGAGTTGTATTTAATACCTATTTTAACATTAATTTTCTTGTTGGAATGCTAGTCGCGGTTTACTTATTTAGTTCTTCCTCGTTTGCAATTACTTCTTTGTTCCCGGCCCTCGAGGCTACAACAGATACCTAACCCGGTCCCTTAGCCACACAGTTTGGAGACTCCTGATTTATAACGTTAATAGACTACAAGATCATGGAATTGGCGGCAATTCATCACTAACGCTATAGGATCGAAATGACACAGCCATATAACTATACGAAGGGGGTACATGTTTTATATTTGGAAGACCTCGTATCTACAGTGAAACTAGACACAACCTTCAAATAGACAGCACCGCAAAATAGATTATTTCCTCTCCAGGGATGAACGCTCCGCTGCCCTATTTTTATCCTGCACTTTACCGACGAGTCCCGGTAGAAACCATATATCATCATGAACTCAATTACAGCCGCAGTCATGAAGGGCAATAACACGTGCCGAACAAAACATCCGACCACAAGTGGCACTCGTCGGAAAGCAATGGGAAGGTCAAATCGTCTGAACCTTGCGCAGGAGTTGTGATGACGTCAGAAAGACGTCGAGCTCTGATTAGCTCTGATCGAAGGACAGTGGGTAGTCCTCAAGGCAGCTTGCTTTAGAGGTCTACCCACCCTCCTTCTGTCAGAACCAATCAGAGCTCGCCTTTCTGACGTCACCACAACCCCTACAAATAAAGAAAGCGAACTTGCACTCCACACACACACACACACACACATACATATATATATATATATATATATACGCTGTACAAATTTCGCACCGACAAAACTGGGTGTTCCCGATCCCGTAAACCAGACGCGCGACACGCCAACGTCACTACACAGAAACGAGGCTTGGCATCTTGGGCTTGCTTGCATGGTAAGTTCTACAACTTTTAAAGTGCTTTCATTTTATTTATTTATTTATTTTTTTTTGGGGGGGGGGGGGGAATGCGGCATAAACTGTTGGCACGCTCACACCGAGAATACAGTGCGTCCCGCTTTCAAAAGTCGTAGTCGGACCGCTCGCACATCCTACAAAAAAGGACCCAGTGTTCGCAGCAGGACATGACAACAAAATTGTCCGCGAGACACGCCTCAAGCTTGTTCGGACCATGTTTGCCATGTGTGAATGTTTCCAAGATGTCTGCAGGAAGCTTTTAAGATGGCCAAAGTGAAGTGAGCGGCTTACAAGGACGGAGCCTCAGACAGTGTATGCTGGACCGCCTTTTTGAAGCCGTGTTACCGCCGCATTACGGATAACGAGTAAAACTGTTTCAGATGTTTAAAAAGGGAAAAACAAAGTTATAACGCACTTGGCACGGTCGGGACGTCGAATTCATAACAGCTTAGTAGCATCATTTGGCAGTCACAGCTCGTAAAGTCGGTCGCACAGGAAATTGACGTCAAGTTCCCTCTTTTTATCTGTGTGTGAGTGCGTGTGTGTGTGTGTGTGGGGGGGGGGGGTATGTGTGATTTGAACACGGAGCGTCGTTTTTCAAAGTTTTCGCAGGGGGGCAGGGGGGGCGGCATTTTTTTATTTGTCATATCACCGATAAACTGACGCACTGCGGTGGATTCCAACTTGAGTTTCGGACATCGTCAACGTTTCCGTGATCGAAATGTGGGCAGTCGGTCTTAGCAGGCGTCACCACGTGCCCACTGACTTGAATGAATAATTTCACGTTTGTTAAGCCAATGCAAGAACTTTCGATTCGATTCTACTTAGCTTGCTCTGGGACCGTAGCCTCATGTATACTGATAATGCCAGCCCAATCGCCAGTTGCCAGCTATCGCCAAAAACAAATTAGTCGTTAGTTGTTTATACAATTGGTAGAGCGAAGCTTGTGAAAAAGATTGAAAAATAAAAATTTCTCAATCGGTACCGCCTCCACGGCACAACCGATATTAATGCCAATTTAATATAAATGAATTGGATCCTAGGATCAAGGGTAAATTTTACCAAAAAGCAAATTGGGGAGAGAGAAAAAAATCGGAACCAGCCAAAGGAACACCCTGGGAAAAAGCAACGGGGGAGAGCCCACCAGAGCTCGAGCCCCGTTCGACCCGCTACTGGGTCATGGGCGTGAATCACAAGGGGTTCGCGCGCACCCGCAAGGCAATCATGCGCCGAGCGTTCCAGTCGCAGTGATTAGTTTTGTATCTCTCGGCTCCGCCGGATGTAGTCGTTTCTACAGCTGGAGTTTAGTCTGCCAAAACATGGCGGCATTGTTACCGACCGAAGATTAGCAATAGGCCGATCTCCAGAAGTTGCGCGACGCCACCGCTACCGCGGTGCATTATGGTACCTGTAGTTTTCTCCAGTTTTCCGGTCGTGTCAACGCGCACTGTACGCAAAGCGTCTGGAACATATCAGGTCAGCACAAGACTTTTAAGGGTGTTTACTCAAGATTTTCAATGGGTGGCTTTATCTGTTTTGTGCCTTCCCGAAAGAAAGCAGACCTTCCAAGAGCCGGACAAGATGGCAGGAGAAAAGGGCGTTATTCTGTTTGTTTCACGAGTTGCTTCATAATTTATATCCACCCCATTGCAAGTTAGCTAGAGTGTAAGATTACAGGGCATGAGACATAGTTCAGGACGTACCGAAGTGCTACGTACGTTGGAAATCTCCCTGAGCACTCGCTCCGTAACGGTCTACCCGTTGGTTTATCTCAATCAGGAACTCCGCACTGCTTTGCGGTGGCCGCTTTTAATACACTTTTTGCTCGATATATTTTGGTGATTATAAATGTTATTGCAACATGTTTCAAGCAGAATTGTGCCTCAAGATATCAGGACAATCACTAAAAAAAAGCAGCGATTCCCTAAGTGCATCGCTTGCCAATAAAACAACTTTCTTCAAAAACAGTCTATTTTTTATTTTTTAAACAAAAATTGAAAACATTGCACACAGCAATTTAGAAGGGCAATACTGCAAGAAATATAAGAAACGAACCTCACCAACTTTCTGGTGTTGTATTTTGCCATAACTTGATTTTGGCTGGCGTTCGTTGAGTCCATTCAGAATGAGTACCATCACGAGACCGCACAAAGAAGAGCTTCCACCGTTGAGCGATTGTCAGTATCCGGAGCTTGCGCCACGCAAAATAAAACTGCATAGAAACTGAACACTAAAACTCATCTCTACGTAAATTTTTCAAGTTTCTGGCATGGTTGCCTTTTTGACAAATGCGAGTTGTTACGGCACGGCACGTCATGGTCTTTCTGTACATCGTTTATTATTTGTGTGCAGGATTCCCGCAATTCATCTGTGCCCTGTCGACACAGGCTGTCAATCAGAATGAAACAGATTTTCCGAAAACTATCATTTCCCGAGAAAGTCAGTACACCTTTTCTTACTTCACTGTTAATTAAACGTTATTCACAAGCCTGAACACTAACAAGCTCCGTTTTTTGCCCAACACATATTTGGTCAACCATTTCGTCGTTTATGAGACTGGGGGGTTTTTAGGATAAAGGTAATGAAAAACAGACAGGTCTCGTTGGGGCCTGTCTGTTTCTGTCAACACAATCATATAAATCTCAGGGTAAACGACGAAATGGTTGACTTCCGCCAGCTAGCCTGTACTATGACTCTTTTTTTGTACATATGGTGCTGTTCCCAGGTATTCCACACCGAGCCAATGGTACCTCGAATTTTTGTGTCCTTTGCCACTGAACTGGGTGTACAACTTGCATCCAAGTTTACCGAGATGTCCGAGCAGCCGATGTGCTGGAGTGGTGGCGTCGTTGCTTTTTACCCGCGGCCGTGGTGTGACCACGATGTGAACGCAGAGGGTTCACGCGTTCGCGAAGGCGAGGAAGCAGGCGACGACGAAGCGAAAGACAAGCCGAGTCTGCAACGATATGACGATTCGAGCTGCTTTTCTGGGCTTGCTGACAAGCTATGGAATCACAAACAACACAATCTTATGAAGTACGGTCATGCAGGGAGAGTCGCAAGCTGATACCAGGACGTCCCAAGTGATGATGTACGATTATATACGCGCATCACGGCCCTATGCATCCAGGAAGCAGGAGAGCAATGACTACAAGCAACATGGCGGTGGCACAACTTCCGGAGTGCGCGCGCCTGCGCAGTTCGCTTGGTGACATTGCTATAGCCAGTTCAGTAAGACCACTGATCTTTATTATAGGGGGCTGTATGGCGCATAGCCGCTCTCCGAGCAGGGCGCAAGTGAAGCCACCGGAAGTTTGATGCTTGTCCCGGAAGTCGGGCGTCAGCTGGGCTTCCTGCTGCATTCAGTCGATGTTTTGGTCCATACTTTCCGGTGTCTTTGAGTAGGTTTTAATAATCATGCTCCGAATTGAATCCCGAAAATTAGGCGCTTTGAGCTTGGGACATATCACATTTGATCAAGTAGATTTTCAAAATGTTTACATTAAATGGCTTGCTATGATGCTTCTCGGGTCTGCATGTGGTCTTACTGCGCAAAAAGCAGGCTCTCTTGAGGTGACAAGCGAAAATCCAGCGCCCTCGACACTTTTCGAACCAGCACTCGGAAGGGTTACAGACTGCCAAGCGCTCAATTCTGAAAGAAGTATGCTTAGTTTCGGTGGCTTTATACCGCTTTGCTTAATACGCCATCCAGCCCCCTGTAATAGAAATCAGTGAGTAAGACTACTAGCCTTGGTACTTAACGTGCACCACGCACGCATGACCGCACGCTGGTATGATGGTCATCCAGGGCCGGTTTGCTCAAAGCGATGGTAAACCCATTCGGGTAAACCAGCGTCCCTAGAAAGAAAAGAAAGTATCCAGGTACTCTAATAAGCAGCAGGGGTTTAGAACAACTAATCATTTTTGATTGGGCAGTATTACGCACCCTCAGTCGGTAAAACAAGAAAGTCATTCTGTTTTTGTTTTTTTTTTGGTTTTTCTGCTGGCTGTTGTCGATCTAGTATGGTATTTTAAGTCAAAATACACTGATGTTGAGATTGAAGATTACATCGACAATGTCACACCAGGCCTGTTTTTTGTGTCTGGAGTTACCGAAGGACCAAATGGGCCCATGATATGTTTCCTTCTGGCTCCCACTTTTTGAATTAACTTTAACCTCTTGTCACCTGTCAGATTTTGTGCCGCTTTGCGCAATCGCCTGATGCTGACGCTTGTTATATTTTTAGTCGACGTTTGCAGAAAGGACACAATCGACTGCTACTTTGATTTTTCTGCTTGCACAGGTGCGTTTTTGCGACATATCACAATTAGACGCAAGATGACTTTAAATTCACATTTTAAAGGGGGAAAACGCGAAAGGAAGATCTTGTCAACTTTCTTTGTGGTGAGTATTTGTTCATTTCTCGTTTCTGCGACAGTTACATACGACATCGACAAGGTTCAGTCGGATGCCGCGCTTGAGCCTTTTTCATTGGTGGATGTACCGATCATCGCACCAAAAACCAGGCGCAGAGGCTCTGTCTCAGCTTAAACTTATGCTTCTTGTCACCGTTGAACTCCGTCACCGTCAGCAACACCGTCGTCACGGCGTGGCTGGCCACCTTGAATATATATACTCAGTTTCATACATAATATCCAACGCTGTGAAAGTTACGCTAAGCTACGCGAGCGCGTGGCTTCATCTATGGTTTGGATTGCGCAAGACAACATGGAAATGGTCAACGAGATCAAGCCCCATGCTCGCGCCAGAAGCTTTGACAGCGTTGACCACTATACTTCGTCACACCTTAGCATGGACGTGGATGGTGCAGCCAGCATACCTTGGTCGCGTCTTGTCGACTCGCTCGCACCCCCTGCCCGAGATCAACGGGCCTGTTTCGCTCGCCTGGAGCGCTGCTCAAAACATGAGAGTTATGCACCTGTAACACATTTTGAAATCCGTCTATAGTTATGTATTTTCAAACGGAATGCTTATTTTGCAAGTTTTACGGCATTTAATATTCTCTGACGGCGTTGTAAGGGTGACCCAAGTCACCAGGCTTGATCTAAAATGATCGTTACAAATCGATGCATGCACGTATGAATCTAAGATTTTCGTCAAAGGTGTATTTTACAGGTCGGTTTTCTCTTGTAAAATTACAGAGCGTAACTCTTTTTTTATGAAGTATAGGGCCAAGAAACTTGTCAGGGTCTACGGCGGGCGGCGAAGCAGACGACCAAGTCCTGTAGCGGGGTGTGTTTGGCGATTCGTATTGATCTCGAGAGTTTGGGGCCTTACGGCTTCAAACTTTCGAAATCCTCTCAAGGACGTGATCGACCTAAAAGATATTAAAGACACCGGACAATTTCAGACGACCCATGTGTGGCTGGTTACGTGCGTCAGCGCCCTTGCCAAGGAAAAGCTTTGCCTTCGTGACGAGCTGCCCGTGAAAAACAAGAAATGCCTTGTTCTCGACCCAAACACACGGGAACTCAAGATAAAGCTGCCATGGTTTCCGGATTACTTTAAGACAAACACAGCGTCGAAGCCATGATGCCTTTTGGCCCGGTGCGTAGCATATCCCGGGAGAAATGGCGTTGCCCCGGCATGGAGCCCGTGGACACTCTAAACAAGTAAGTTAACCTGACCCTCCTCGAAGGGATGACAACAGAGATGATTTCTCACCTACTTAGAGAGTGTATGAATGCCAACCTCTCGCTGTTGTCTCAGGAATACGTCCTATCTGCCTCAGATGCAACAGTATAAGCCATGTCCGTCGGCATCGCAGAACACCGCGCTGCTTTAAGTGCTAGACGCTACGGTCACATCGCTGACGCTTGTGCCACAACTTACGCAAGTAAGCTTTGAGGAGCTTTGTTCCGGGACGCCGAAGAGCAGTCTGAGCTTCTGATGGATGTCTCCTACGTTCTCGACGCTTCGGAATACCTCCTTCGCCACAGCATTTTTGAGGATCGATAAAAATGACGTCCCTGCTGCAGCGACTGACCCCGGTGTCGACACAAATGACCCAGGCCTCCTACCAGAGACCTACCCTTCTACCTGGAGATAAGAATAACAACTCATCAACTACAACATTAGTCGGGGAAAACGTTGCATTCGAAGAAGACATCGTAACCATCTGCGATTCAGCGCCCACACCCAGTGAGACAGATGCAGATGTCGCGAAGTCTCAAGTCTTACCAGAAAGACTTGGCTGTTAGAACATTGTGCCTGTGGATGAGGGGCCCCTTACACGTTCCAAAAAGGATCGGAAGCAGGAGGCCCTAGGCACCAACCCGACTATAAGCCACAAGGTGACCAAAAAAGCGCTCGAATACAACCAGAGCGCGGACTTCAAATCACCTTAGCCTAGTCTCATAAACCCAGCCCTTTATTAGAATTTTACCACCTTAAAGGTAAGGGGTCTAAGTTCCTAACGGAAACAGTGTCAACTTGTAATGCTCTTAAATCATGAATGCGTGGATGCAGCAGCCGTACAGAAACTAAACTCTCAGGAAATTAAGACTTTGCACTGGCTTAAGGATTTTAGCGCGTCACAGAATCAAGCCTGCCGAGAAAATGGACGTAGCCTTCTTTGTGCGAGTGACGAGGTTCATTTTATTAGGACGTCGAGCAAGTACATACCTGTAAGCGCTTGTCGGCATGATGGGGAGGGGTGTGTTATCGGGTTGATTGTTTTTTGTGTCTATCCGTTTGTTATTTTTACTTGCTCTACCCTGCACGAGTATCTTTTTTAGTTGTAAGTCAGCGCTGTTTCTGCGTTCTCCTTCCATTGGTCCTCCGTCTTTTTTTGCGCTGTTTTAACACAATTTCAACTTGGCCTTAGGGTCCTTTCAGGACGACTTTGAAATATGTGTGAGGCACGCAGTGGGCCTTTTGCTGGTTGTTTTTGTTTCTGGGTGAAACGCTTGGCTACTCGGAGGTTGAACAAAAAGGGCGTTTCACTTTATGCAAATTTGCACAAAGAAATGGCGCTTTTTTGTGTATATGCTAATACCGTGAATGCAAAAGTTCTTTTCTTTAGGTTTCTAGCAAATTTCCTTAACACCTATAAAATGGTAGTACTTATGACAGATTTTATCTGTGTGTGATGCAGACGGCCGTGCACTACTGCAAACGCGGTGCGACAGAAGCGCTGCCCTCGTCAACGATTTGTTTCAAGAACACAACGCGGTAGACGTGGCATGTTGAAAAAATATTTCAATACGTTTTCCCCATTTTCAAGGTGTTTCGCGTGCTCGTCTCGAAAGAATATATGTCAAACGATACATTCGATTCAATGAACAGCTATAACGTAAAACCAATTTTCTTTTCTGACCATTGCATGTTTTCTATTCGCTTTGGAACAAGAACTCATCGTGTTCCTCGACTAAATTGGAAACTGTATAAATTTAATGTGAAACTCATAAATGATGCTAAATTTTCGAAAGGTGTAGCATTATTTCTTGTCAGGATGCCTGAACGATTGAGGTATGCACAGTTTCGCAATTTTTGATAGTTATAAGCAAGATATGAAAAAAAGAAAAACTGTGCGGTTGAAAGTTTTTCGAATATAACATATGAAAACAAGCAGGAATGACATGAACTCTACAAGACCCTTGTGTGTTTTTATGAGCTGAAGTTCATCCGTCCTAGTGTTTACAACAAAGATATTTGATGTTGCAAGAGCCCAACTTCAAAATTTTGACACTGAGAGGTATTGCGGAGCTGTCGTTCGTTCTCGTACAAAACAGTTTTTACTTTATGACCAACCGATCTCTTGGTGATAAACGCCGATATGCATTCTCGAACGAAATTTTAGAAATTGACCAAGAAGGCGCGATTATTAACGAACCATCCTTGATTGTTAAAGCATTTCATACCTACTACTTTAACATCTTTGATAAACTTATTCTCACAGGTAATACGAAAGACTGAGAGCTTATTATTAATTATGCCTCACTTAACGAAGATAGCAAAAATATCATAGAAGATTTCATAACTTTAAAGGAGGTCAAAAAAGCAATTGACTCTCTTTGAAACAGCAAAACACAAGGACCCAATGGCCTTAGTGGTGAATTTTATGAAATAAAATATCAGGACAAACTATTTACAGTGTTATTCAAGATTTTTTAAGAGTCTTATTATTGGAAGACAGTCCCACCTGCTTTTTTACGAATGTCATAATGTTTTAATACTTCAAACCAATGATACGGTGCTTCTAAAAAAGTAATTAACTATAGTCCAATTTCACTTTCAATGTAGACTGGAAGATCCTTGCGAGAGCAATTAATTACACAATTCAGCTTGTATTTGAAGACCTGGTTGGTGAATACCAAATTTCCGCTCCGGTATACGTGGCAGGCCTATACAAGCGAATATCCACGTTGCGCGCTGACTCCTTGAATGTGTCTCAGACTCAAACAGTCAGCTTGCATTAGTACAAATTGATTTGGAGACGGCATTCGAACGTGTGAGCAACACGTTTCTGCTTGCGATCCTACAACACACTAGCGTAGGTACCACAGTTTTAGAGGGAGTTAACCTATGCTACGAAACTAGTTCAACAAGAAAAATAGTGAACATCGCTCTCTCTGACAACATATCCATAAAAGCTTCTGTTAAACAGGTTTGTCGCTTGTCACCTTTTTTCTTTTTTGCCTTATTCCTGAAACCTTTGTGCATAAGAATACTTTCAATCCAGACTATCAGGAGATTTTCACTAATCATTCTGGAGGTGAAGATTCTCGCTTACGTTGATGATGTTGCCGTTTTCAGTTTTGATAAAGAAGCATAGAAGTAGCGATCCACACAACTGGACAATTTTGCAATATTACCGAAGCGTCAGTAAGTGCGACAAAAGTGTAATGTGTATTGGTATGGTTCTTGGGCTATACTGTGCCAAGTTCCTTTGCTGGTATTGCCTGACATCGCGGCTCACTTCAGTATCTTTGAGTTACCCCCTCCCACACCAAATCAGTGAAACATTTTGAACTTCAATGGAAAACTTATTGAAGAAAAAAGTTGATTCAAAAAAAAGCCCTTGACATTTCCATGTTCACTAGATCAAGCATGAGCCACGTGTTCCTCGTATCCAAACTGATGTATGTGCTGCATTGATGTATTGTACCCGTACAAACATTAAAACATTTCACCTGATTTTCGCTACATTGATTTGACATTCGTCATGGGAACCTCTTAAAAAAGACCACCTCTTCCTTCCCTTAGTGGCACGCGGCTTGAGTCTTTGCCATTTATTTGTACGGCAATTATTATGTCGCTTCTTTTCGCTTCTTTTTCTTCAAAGATGCTAGCTATCCCTTTCTCAAGATTGTTCTTCAGTTAAGATCAGCAAGCAGTTTAAATGATTTAATTGACTCAATTGATAATAGCTTTCTTGGCAAACCATGGCGCTTTTAAAGGAAGCTTGCGGAGACGCTTGGCTTCCTAAAAACACTCTTCTGATTGGAGTATTAGTTCAATGTGAAACACAAAGACCTTTCAAGGGTCAATATTTGACAGTATTTCTTATGTCCCACTTTATCGAAGTCAGTTCCCCGTCAATCCCCAAGATGATATTCTTAAGAGAGTAAAAAAGATTACTGTCCCACCGTCAACTAAGTCGTTCTTTTTCTTAAATTACACACCTCCACCTTGCCCAACAAAATTTGGCTTGAAAGTAGAGGAATATTCGTTCCATGTTCTGTTAACTGGAAGTTTTGTAATAACCCCGAAATGATAGTACATTGCTTTATTTACTGCAACGATGCTTTCTACTTATTGGACGTCATTCAACGAACAGTAAAAAAAACTATCTCTACATCACCGAACAAAATATTATTTTCCTTCCATTTTTAAAAGGATGAAATTGTCCCTTATGACCTATTCGTGCTTATAGGCCTCCGCAGTTTGTGGAAATTCAGAATGATTAATCGAAATACTGAACTGCCTCGCACAACCAAGCCATCTGTTTTACTTTCTGTAAAACAGATGGCATAACTACGCAGCGTCTATACAGCGCAAGCTGTACAGCCAGAGCCGTTTCCACTGTTAGACGCATGTACATGACTGCCAAATTATTAATGATTATTTTGTGTGTGCGTGTTAATTTTTATGCCTCATATTTTATGTGTAAATGGTTTTATAAATCCAAACAGCTATATTATTTCTGAAGACTCTTACATTTGAAAGTATGTATTCTAATTTGTTCTTGCATTTCTGTGCACTACTTACTCAGTCAAATGTTCAACTGTGAAATCTGCCATTACATTACTGCCGAATGAATGTGCTTTGTAGATTAACATTTTTATTATTATGTATATATGTACAGATGCATGAATGTTAGATTGAACTGCCTTTTTGTCATATAACTTTCATGTAATAAAGATATAACAATTGTCTGAGAGGCCTAGTCGATTCGCCATGCAAGCGTGCCTTGCGTAGCCTATACTCTGTTTCACCTTATGATGTACCGCAGACAAGGCTAGAAGCGCGAGCTCATAGCTTTGGGAGCTGCTCTTAACGCACGAGAGCTTGTGTCGCCGAGATGTGCCCTAGAGCAAGGAGCTCGCGCTTGTAGCCTTTCCTGCGGTACATCATAAGGTGAAACAGAGTATAGAATAAAGATTTTAAAAAATGAACGACGTTTGCAACACCCTGTAACGCCGAATTAGAGCGCAGCTCCTGAGGAGGAGGAGGAGAAGGGATGGGTACTGATGGAAGGGTATATCCCTCCTCCCCCTCTTCATCTCTCATCCTCCCTGCTACTCCTCCTCCCCTCCCCCTCGTCCTCTTCCTTCTACCTACCTCCCCTCTTCCCCCTCCTCCCCCCTCCCCTCCTCCTCATCCCTCATCCTCCTCTCTTCCCTTCTCCTCTTCGCCCTCCTCTCCCTCTCCTCACCCTTCTCCTCCTCTCCTTCCCCTCGTCCTCCTCCTACGCCCTCCCCTCTTCTCCCTGCCCCCTCCCCCTCGTCCTCCTCCCCGCGCGGTGCATTAAGGGACATTTACCATAATGCACCGCGCAGTTACGCCGACGGCGACGCCGCTGAAGTCGGAAACGTGCGCCTAAGAGCATCGCTCTCAAAAAGGCCTTGCGTGGCCTCACGGTTAGCTCGCCAGCGCCGAGAGAGGCGGACGTACGATCATGAGCTCCGACGGAGCGATGATAAGGACATTATTAGGCCCTGGTACTTCTGCGAAATCTGCCTTCGAAAGCCCTGAAGAATACAAGGTCATCCTGCCTACTCTGCCTACTGGATAGGTTGCCACAAACTCTGTTTTTCTTCACTGCGATGTGAAAGGCCGGTCATACCCACCGTGGTCATACCGGACCCAAGACCTTCGCGACGAACCACAGCGACTGGACGGGCTGAAAGACCTGGCGTCGGCGGGGACGCACCAAATAAAATATGGGTGGAGGCTCTGACTGCGCTCATTCCAAGCGAAGCAAAGGTTAGTGGAAGCTAAATAAATTACCATGAAAAGGTGACGCTGGCTTGTGCTGAACACCCCGCCGCTAACGTGGCAGTCGAACTCAAGCTGCCTTGGGTGCCTTGCGATGTACCGAACTGCCAGCTCAAGAAAGAAATGGAGCGATACGACGAAGTGTCCGACATAACCAATGACCACTTCAAGGAGAAGGGCTTCGAAGCTGTCGAGTCAAAAACCCGGACTGTGCACCTGACCTTGAAGGAAGGCAGCGCAGGCGACGGCCTCCCCCATGAAGTCAGCCTGGAGGGGTGCAAGGTTCTTGTCGTGAAACCAGGACGGGCCCCGCTGTGTCTTAGACGCAGACGGAAGGGTCACATCCGCCGCGATTGCCATGTCCTACAATGTACGGACTGCAACCGGCACGGTCACAACGCGAGCGACTGTGTGAAGACGGACGCTGTAATGGCCCGGGACCGCAAGTCAAAGTATAATTCAGACTGCGTCATGGAATACGTTGAAGCTGAGGAAGCCCTGTAAGAGTGAACACCCACCGCCTTGCCGCGAACAGAAACAAGTGAGGCGTCGAAGTCCAATGGTGACGACAACCCTGGAGCAGCGTCACCAACCACGAGAGCCCGAGACTACAGTGAAAGCGCAAATCACGGCCGGTGAAGGAAAGCAGCAGCGCGATGACTAGCAAGCGGGGCGTGAAGAGGGACAAGTAAGAAAGACGGAGGAGCATCCTGGCCATGACAACACCGATGATAAAATGAGCGAGAACAAGGACGTCTACATGGACAGTAGCCTGACTATGAAGCAAATAGCGGTAGCAACAAGTTCAACTGGAGGAACTGTCACCAAAGGGTGGCCAGAAAATCCACACAAGAAAAGTCCAGTAAAGACGGGTTCACCGCCAGACGATCAGTATAAGGAAGATCACCTGTAAGTTGCTACGGTCATTTTGGTGTCTTAAGTCTCCGGGTGCAGCAAGTGACTGTGTCAGAATGATATTTTCTTCGACTTTATTTTAGTGCTCAAAAGCAGAGCGGTTTAAGATTTAGCAATCTCGCACGAGTTGCGACCTTAAACGTACAAGGTTCCAACGCGCGAAAAAAATATTACCAGCTTCAAAGATTACTATCTGAAGGAAAAATTGATTTGCTGGCGCTTCAGGAAACAATAATGGCCTCTGACCATGACATAGAACGAGCGCTGAGACCTTTTCTTAGCAGTTACGAAGGGTGCGTTAGTCACGCACGCGGGGTGTCGGCAGGCTGTTTTTTGTTCCTGGCAAAGTCGCTGCCACTGAGGGACTCGAGCGTCGATGTCGACGACCTGGGGCGTTTGATTTTGTGTGATTGTTCTTTATATAACCGTGACTGGCGGATCATGTGCATTTATGTGCCCAACAAAACGAACGAAAGGATTTACTTCTTCATGTTCCTCAGTTCGTACCTGTCAACACAATTAAAGTCTCTTAGGGGACTTTATTTTGCTTAGACAGCCAGGAAGACCGGAGTACAAACCTGTCACACCGGGACAGTAGCCCGGAACAATTAAACGAAATGTTGCAAGAACAAAAGTTACAAAACATAGCGAGCTTGAGTACTAATCGCAACACGCTTCGTTATACTCATTTTTAAAAATCATCCAACGCGCGTTTAGACCGAATATACATATCCGCCGAAGTTATCACCAATGTGTCCAGGCTACGTAGTGAAACCGCTTTTTTTTTCTCACAGACCACTGTCTAGTTGCCGTGACACTGGGCAAGGACAAGAAACCCAAAAACAACTTTAGTTGGAACTTATGGAAAATGAATAACCGACTGCCTGAAGACGGAATTTTTCTTAAGAGCCTAAACGCAACGCTTAAGAAAATCGCCTCCAAAAAAGAAACATGTTATTTTGAAAAATAAAATTTTTTAAGGAAGAGGTTCAACAAACGGCAATAGAAAGGTATTCCTACTTCAAGTACGTGTCGAGCACAAAAAAAAAAGAATTACAAAAGTACTGGGATGAACTGTTCGAAAACGAAAATAAAAACCCGGGTACAAATGGGGCAGGGATAAGAAAAGTAAGAAGTCAGTTAAACAGCTTTCACCAAGAGCGTTATCGTGGTGCGATCGTACGGGCGAGAGCCACAAAGGTTTTGCTAAGCGAGTAGCCCACCCGGCGTGCCCTGGCCGATGAAAGAAAATGTGCGCTAGAGAAAGGAAATAACAATGATCAGTCACCACGACACCACAAGTGGAGATAAAAAGTTGATCGAGACAGCCTTTTTTGAATACTAAACGATTATTTGGAGGTAGCCAGCAGGAAATTAACACAGACAAAATTGACAACTTATTGCAAAAAAAAAACAAAACAAAAACAGCACATTTCTCAGAAGAACAAAAAGAGTGGTTGCAGGAACCCATTACGCTTGGGGAAATAGAACGGGCGATAGACGGTTTACCGGCTCATAAGACGCCCGGACCTGACGGGATGAGTTCAGAACTTTACCAAAAGTTTAAAGATTTGGTGGCCCCTCTTTTCATTGAAGTCATTCACGAGTCGTACGATTTTAAGGCCTTACCACCTCCCTTTCTCAAAACGTACACAGTGCTCATAGCAAAAGGCTCTGACGCAAATAGGGCAAGGCGTGTAAGCGAGTACCGACCGATCACTATGTGTAGCGTCGACTATAAAATCTTTGCGTGAGTTCTAACTAGAAGAATCCAGCTCGTCATCTGTAATTGAGTAGGGGAACAACATACGTGCGGGATACGGGGAAGAGGCATCCAAACAAACATACATGTCGCGCAAACCATTTTTCAACAAAAGGAAAGTTAAGTGACGATTTGCAGATAGACTTACAGAAGACTTTTTGACCATGTGCAACATGAGGTGTTATGGAATATATTCGAATGTTCTAAAGTAGGGAAAGTTATTTCGGAAGAAATCCGAATGTCGTGCACAGGGTGTGCTACACATTTAGTTAGTAATAACTCTTTGACGCCTATAATACCTGTGTCCTCTTCCGTAAAAAAAAGGTGCCCAATGTCACCACTTTTGTTCGCGATGTACCTGTTTTACCTATTGCCTGAGTGCCCTTCAAAGTGAAAGCGTAGAAGTTTTTAAAATTGATTCTGTCAAGACAACGGTTCTGTCTCATGCAGAGGACATAACTGTAGGTTCTTGTGAAGAAATAGGCGTACATGAGGTTTTAAAATTCACCGAGGCCTTTTGCGAAGCCACTGGCGCTGTTGTCAACCGTGATAAGTGTACTGGCGTGTGGCACGGTACCTGGACCATCACGCCTACAGTGTACGAGGACATATACGAGGGAATGCACCCCGTGCAAGTACGTTGAAACCCCATTACAATATCTGGAGAAAAAAAGAAGCCCTGCTGGGAAACTGTCACCGAAGGCTTAAAGAAACGCACTGCCTCATAGCGTAATCGTGACTTGTCCATTTTGAACTGAGAAGATTTAGTATGTTCTTCAAGTGATGTTCTGTTCACGAATATGTATCCAGAAGATGCACCGCGTGTTTGCAATGTTTTTCTGGTACTCGGGAAGCAAGCCGATGTGTCGCGTCAACCTTTTGCGACGTGTGGCCAGAAGAGGAGCTGGGCTGTAGCACCTTTTTATCCGTCAAATTGTGTCTCGATTTCCTTTTCTACGTGACCAATGACACCCTATTTCGCATGTGATGCTTCAGACAAGGCTCAGAGACGCCCTACCGTCCTTTGTGGTGGCGTCAGACTCTGAACCTCCAGCTAAAACCCATTGGGTTTATAAAGGAAGTTATAGATGCCTTTTATTTTTTGGATGTGAGGTTTTCACGAGACTTCCTGTCATCAATAACGCGCAAAAAATTGACCCGCGACCTCCTTGATGCGCTTTTCCTTGTTGCGATGTATAGACTACCTATATGTTACATGTCCCAGACAAGATGTCCTTGCACGAGTAAAGAAAATGTGCGTCCCTCCTTCTGCCACAAGCTTTTGCTTCCGCCTTCATACCGAAACGTTCCTTGTGAAGGTATGGCTTGAAAAGCTAGAGATATCTACGTCGCGTGGACTGTAAACTGCTTACTTTCCAAACAGCCTGAGACTATTAAGCACGCTTCTTGCACTGCTAGGACGCAGTTTTCTTCTGGGACGTTTTACAACGGACTTTAAGAAAAACTTTACACGTTAACCCTTTTTCAGTACGTTTCCATCCGATGGATATGCTTGAAAACGTGCATTACGATATGTTTATAGTTGTGGGATTGTACAGCATTTCGAAGTCCCGTATGACGGTACGTCATGCAGAGCAGAACCCTAAGTCGGCGCGCCTTTTTTGTTGTTGTTGTTGTTGAACTTGTCGTGCAAGGGAAGACCGTCCTATAAAGTGTTGATACTACGCCCGTATGTATTAAACTGTTATGAAGGCTAACAGGGATGAAGGAATTTTAACGCTACCAACGGCTCTAAGACAGAGGACGTTGTGTTTTATACGGAATGATAAAAAAGAAAAAAAAAGTCAGCGTAGCCTAGTCCGTAGCCTGTCTGGCTTGCAACCGAAGGGTTCTGGGTTTGAATCACGCCACCGCCTAGAATTCCTAAATCATCCCCTTTAAGGAAAATTAATGAACTAATAAAGTGAAATATTTGTGACATGCGACGACCTTTAAATCGCATTACATGTTATGTTTAAATCACTTTTATTCTACACGTGACGTCACGTTTCACGTAAGTGTTGTGGGTTCTTTGAAATTCCCGAGCAAGGTCATGTGGCTGTGACGTCATGACCCTATCGACCAATCAATATTTTTCCGTCCCACCGACACCGACGGAGACACCGACGCCGGCATTTTTGCAACACGAGTTTCTGAAACGCTATCGCTTTAAAATAGGGTGCACATTCGCAGCTATATTAAAGTTCACTGAGTTCATACCCTTCTACAAAGCTTGCGCAAGCGCGTGGCTTCGTGCTCCACTTTGTACAGGAGGTCTTTAGCTCTCCACGTTTGGCAGTTTTGTTATTTCCGTTTTGCGATGCAAGTTTCGCGTTACCGTTGCACTGATAATTAATTTCCAGCGGCCATCAAGCGCACAAATGATTGTCGTGTTGTTCTTACGAACTAGAGAAGCATCACAAATCAACGCTTAATAACTTTTTTTGTCACTATTATTATTTGTGTATACTTCGTTATGATTTGATTTGTGGAAATATGTAAAAAAAAAGTTTGTTTATTTTAGTCTAGTTCGCACTATTAAATAAAACGTTCCTTTGTGATACCCGAGGCCTTCGTCGAGGATTGAAGGAGCGCTCTGTACCCTACATTCCCTGCGGTTGTCCTATAGTCATTGACCATCTGCGGGAAGCCTAAGACATGCCCGCGACAGTCATAATTGCACGACAGCGTTCTAAGGTTTTTTTTTTGTGTTTGGTCACAGGAAATACATTTTTACGGCATGTCATAAAAAGATGGGCAATGCTTTGCACCTCTTCAATCGACTCTTTTCAAACGTCCACCAAGCAACATTGGTGGTCGCCATTGCTTGGACACGAAGCGCGTGATTGGATCCGCGTTCTCGCCGAACGCTGACGTCACACTCGTGTCCAATACACGCTCAGAGTACGTGAGCAAGCAATGGCGGACAGGCGTTGGCGCGGACTTTTGAAGACGGTCCATGTCCTGCGAGTGACTGCTTCGCACAGATGGGTATTTTATTAATTTAATTTGAGCGACGTTTGTTCTACAAATATCTTTATTCGATTAAGGTTTCTATACGGACATGATTCTGCTTTATTTCAATTACCAGTTCTTGACAGCTGCTAAAATAAACGCGTAAGCGCAGTGTCGGTGTGTGCTAATATCCCAACGTAAACCGTACACTCTAAGAAAAAATGGAGGAAAGAGCTAGCAACGGCGCATTTTCCTCCCTTTCTACTGACGTGCCCCCAAGCGGACACGAGAATAAGGGAGGAACGAGACGGTTTTCTCCTTCTCCAGGCAGACGGGAGAAAGCTTTCGCCCTCCCGACTCACCTTCTTTCGGTTTCGTTTTCCGAGCACGTTGCGCACGTTGTTTAATAAAAGTTGTTGAGTTGATTGACCTTCAGCGGCAGCGAAGGCCGCATGTAATTCCGTCTCCCAGTCCAAACGTGCAGAGCATTTCGGTTGCATTGACGTTTCTACCACTAA
Source organism: Ixodes ricinus (assembly GCA_037355805.1). NCBI lineage: Eukaryota > Metazoa > Arthropoda > Arachnida > Ixodida > Ixodidae > Ixodes > Ixodes ricinus. The sequence goes on along the minus strand of JAZHYW010054323.1, from coordinate 35,747 downwards.
TTTTATCAAACGAACAAGCGAAGCCGCTAGAAACAGCGAAGTTCCGGAGCAGTGCCAGCAGCGCTACGTACACTGGGCTAAGATGGCCATCTTCGGATTGCGGAACCCACGCGGAACCATGCGGACCACGCGGAACGATGTGTCTACGGTGGATGTGTCGACGTTGACGACGTTATGGAAATCGCGGAAACTGCGTCCAAGACAGGCAGGTTTTGCTGCCGGGTGGTTGGGTGCTTTCTGTGCTGAGTTCGGCTCTCTCTTCCGATGCCGAGTGCCAACCGGCAGACAACGTGGTTCTGTATTCCTGCGTGTCAGCAACATAGCAGCAACATCGCGATGGCAGTGTTGTGCGTTGTGAACAGAATACTGGAATTATCGCCGATGTGACCGTGTGTTCGCGTATCAGGGGCGTAACAACAAGATAAGCTGCCGGGCATTGATGCCGCTGTACAGGCCGTGATCAGAGGGGGCGGGGTGTCGTAGGTTCACATTCCCTTTTACTATAAAGAGTTCAAGACCACTTGAGGGATTAGGTGCAATCGATCGACGCGCGGATAGTCATGTTGGAGCGCTGGTTTGAACCGTAGCTCCTATCGTACAGTGGCCAGTGTGACTGTCGGTTGTCTCCAACCCGAGACAGATTGCGCTCTGGGCAAAGTACTAAACAGTGTGAGAATATGACGGAAAGTACGACGTGTATTTACAGTTAGAAATTTTAGCATTAAAGAAAATGGTAGGAAAAATCGACAAGAAAAAAACGATCCTTTATTTTGCTGTTTAAATATACTACGGTTCCTGGAGAAACTGCCCTCTAAGTGGCGAGCTGGGATAAGCGCTAGAAGTTTTCGAGCTCGCCAAGGCGTAGATCCGTACACTTAACACCTGCCGCAGGTCGCGGCTTTGACTGCATTAAAGTTGATCGAAAAGTGATTTGTCTGCGCGTGAAGCATCACTTCCAGCTGAGTGAATATCCGCTCTACAGAGATTATATCAAGACGACAATTGCAGCCGCACACGAGCAGCACGAATAGAAAGCAAACACTGCAATATAAATACTGACTACGACGTGCCGTGTGGGGAAACAAACGCATGGCTTGGAACAGCATTGGAGTGGCATGATTTATTGGCTTTCAAATAATTACGGCATGATCGTTTACTTTTTACTAGGAGATTCATTCCCTGAGCCGTTCAAAACACTCTCAGAGGTATAACATAGCTGGAAAAAAAATGATAATGCTGGGAATATTTTTTATTCATTAGGCGGTCACCGAGAAATTTCGTGCGTTCAAATCGACCAGTATGAAAGACGGAAACGCAGAGCTTGGAAGTAGTGAACGGGATCGTGTGATGATGTAGTGATGTTTGTATGTGCCTTGTATGTGTATGCGTTCAGTATGCGTGGTATGCGTAATGTGTCTACATGTGCGTATAATAAAGGTTCCCGAGGATCCCGAAGCGCATTGGTGGCCAAAACAAATAAAACAAATTTTTGTAGAACATGAATTGGGCGTCGTTACCTAGCGCCACCTAGCTATAGTAAGTTACAGGCTAAGAAGGTAGCGGCAAATGCCCCTCAAAGGGAATCATATATCTCTCCGCCACCTCCGCATCCAATAGCGTCCCATCTTTTCCGTGACGTCGCGGCCAACGCGCGAGGAGGGTCTTGCCTTTCTGTACATATCTGTTTTATCTTTCTACTTTGAATTAGCATTGTGGAAGCCACGAGAGGGAGATTAGAGTTTTCCCCCTCCGATGGAAACAAATACGACTTTCGGGGATTAGCTTCCCCCTCCGATGAATACAAAGGCAGCTTTTAGGGGCTCGGTTCCCCCTCCAATGAATACAAAGGTCGCTTTCTTAAAAAGTGGGGGTCGAAGACAAGTTGGCGCCACTCTCTGGCCATTATCTATCCATTGGAGCGGAACAAGGAGCGTTTCCAATGAACTCTTCTTTCGACTGCGGAGGGATTTGAAACGGGCGCATCACGCTTGTGGGAGGAGCTTCTCCTATCTTCTTGACTTGTAACCGACTATAGCTACTTTCAATTACTCTGCTTGACCCTGCCATTTGGTGGCAAGCGGTTTAACCTTCTTTCACGCTACGCGATAATTTCTGGTTACCGTGCAAGGGAGGCTTCGAGTTTGTTCTTTTTAGAGCAGCTTTTGGTTTCGCAAATTGGTTTACCATTCCTCCGTGATGTGCGATTGAAGGAGAAATTGTGACTCGAGCCATAGCAAAGGTAAGACGGAAAGTGCGCGAAGTAACTGGGTATTTGGCTGTCTCCACTGATTTCCATGTCTATTTGCTGGATCGCGTTTGACCACTCCGCAAATGCGACCACTGGCGGCCATCTTTTTGGTAGAGTTATATTTTGTCTAGTTAATGTACAGCTGGTGCAGCCACTATCATCCATCTATGGCAGACAGCGTTGTGGCAGTTGTGGTGGCAGGACGCATAAAAATAGCCGTGGGTGATATTTCGTTCTTGATTGAAATTGTTCGAACGAAACATATTGCTGAAACCCGGTGTGAACGGTATCCCGATCTTTGAGGACCCGGTGAATGTTTCACTAAATCGCAGCACCGGGGAAAACCAGCACAGCAGGCATCAAAAGTCGCATCGAAAGAAGCATCAAAAACAGACGCCGCTACGGCGTCTCCTTTCGATTCGATTTGCGCTGCTTTCCCCGGTGCTTCACTTTCGTGGAACTTTCGCCGGGTCCTCAAAGATGGGGCTACCGTTCACGCCGGGTTTTAAGAATCTGCTTCATCGAACAACTTCAATCAAGCACGAAATATCACCCACGGTGCAGTGTACTAGACACACCACTATTTTTATGACAGCCTGCCGCCATAGCGCTGTCCGCCATATTACTATTATGGCTAGAGATAATATAACTCTACCAAAAAGATGGCCGACCGTGGCCGCATTCCCGTCCATAGGCGCAGCTGGTCAAACGCGATCCAGCAAATAGACATAGAGATTAGAGGTTGTCTCCGCTTAACATCGCAGTGCTGCCGACGAGTAGTAACTGCTTTTGAAACGGAAGTCTGTTTGCCTGCGGGGTGGAAGCTGGCTTCGGAAGTAAACACAGTTCGCGGAAAGCTCGTGTTACGCTCTTATTCGCTGCTCCTCTCGACCCGTACAAGAGACGTAGCGTCCTCGTTCAGCCTTATTGAACTCGATTTGCTCGATTCGGGGCCGCCATAATGAGATGCAGGTGACGGAGAAACTTTGTTCCTCTGCTTTAGGGACTAAAGTTTCTCCCTTTATGTAGGAACATAGGTTACAAGACCGTTCCTCGCTTTAGGGAAGACTACGTATACCCTTTTTTCTAAGTGTGTAAGGCGCGTCAGTTCCAACGGGCGACTCTCTATTTGCGACACTGACATATCTCTACTTTGCCATCCCTGTGTACGTCCCCGGCAGGAGCGGGGACGTGCTAGAGTAAGTCTATATGCTCCGCTTGCGGAGCAGAGTATCGGAACGTTCTCGAATTTCGTATTCTAAGTATTACGGCAGAAGCCAACGTCGCTCTTTCTGGAGACACGACGGACGCGGCAACAATAAGGTGCTGTTCACCGCGTGCATGTGCCGTGGCAGTAATTTCCCTACACACCCCCTAAAGGGGAGGCGGGGGGGGGGGGGTATACACCACCCTTGTTTTAGAGCGCAGCTCTTAGGCGGCCGTTTCCGGCTTGAGCGGCGTCGCCGTCGGCATAACTGCGCGGTGCATTATGGGACATTTCCCATGATGCAACGCGCGGGGAGGAGGAGGAGGAAGAAGAGGACGAGGGGGAGAGGAGGAGGAGGAGGAGGAGGGGACGGGAGCAGGAGAAGGGGTGGAGCAGGGAGGAAGATGAGAAGGGAAGAAAGGAGGAGGAGGGAGGATAAGGAGAGAAGGGAGGGGGAGGAGGGAGGAAGAGGGGAGGAGTTTGAAGGATAAGGGGAGGAGGAGATGAAGGAGGAGGAGGGGAGGAGGAGGAGGACAAGGAGGAGGAAGAGGAGGGAGGTTGGGATCAGGAGTAGCAGGGAGGATGAGGAGGTGAGGGGGAGGGAGGAGGGGTATACCCTCCCTTTAGTCCCCTTCCCTCCTTTTCCTCAAGAGCTGCGCCTCTAATTCGGCGTTACAGTGTGTTGTAAACGCCTTTCATTATTTCTGAAGGCATCCCCTTAATTCGCGACGACTCCTCTATCCTCAGTGCACCCTCCTCCCCCTCTAAAAATTTAGACGCCCCCAATTTCAAGTTCTGGGGAAACCCCTGTGCCGTGGTGCATTGTTGGCCGTCGTGCCATCTGCTTAAACCTCGGCCGCATCGAAACAGCGTTTAGACTTATATAAAATAAACAATTGCACACGTCTACGTGGCACACACAATGTCTGAAGATTCGAGTAGCCTTCTGGTCGTCAGACTTCATTTTAAGATCAACATTTTGCGAACGCAGAGCGAAAAACGTATAGTCCCGCCCCAAAACCTGTTGCTCCGCGAGGCCGCTTCACCGCTATCAGGAAAGTCAAATTTGGCGCATATACCTCTTCTCCGCCGACGAGGAGTGGGCGGCGAAATGAAAAACAAGGCAGTGCTCTAGACGAGCGACCTTGGAAGCCGACTCCCGGCTTCCTATCTCTCCAGCGATCGAAATTTGTTTTCCCTAGCTGGAGGTGCAAAAGTTCCTCGGCAACGGGTAGCAACATGTGCTCCGCGGTAGATTGAACAAACAATGCTCGAAATAGTTGAATTGTTGTTTTTCTTAGTTAAACGTTGAAAATGGCGCAAAAGAGATAAGGTCACTAAGTAAACAACGAGTATAAGCGCTCACTTACCACTATTTTTACTAATACCTCTCTTTTTATTTATATATTTTTTGTTTTTTTACTGGAAAATAAAGGCGCTTTGTGACAGCCGCGGGTGCGATTGAAGCCAAGATGATTAAGTGCGAGGAGTGCATGAGAAAACAACTGTCCCATGAAACAGTTGCCCGTGTGCTCGGAATATTTCACGACCACAAGCTGCGAAAATGGCTGCCCACCGGCAGCTGCGACTGTTTTCCATGGCCCGTTTACACCTGTGGGTTTTCGCGCGTGCGGATCCGAGCAGGAGGAATGTGAATTTCGAGAGCCAGGGAGCGAAAACTTTCGACTCGCTGCTGGCGTAACCGCGCAGGCGGAAATTGAAATTTTTGGAGCCGGGTGGCGAAATCTATACTCGTCGCTGGCGGAAAACCTGTATCAGTTCGAAATCCAAATATCCAGATTTTACGCCAGCAGCGAGTCGCCAACCAACCTCTGTTGCGCTGTCATCGCGCGACGCAGCAGAGGCTGGTTGCACTATTTCTAAACGAGGCGCGGTGCCGTCGGGGCTGAGATGCGCTCCGATTGCAAACCGAAACTTCAAAAACCCGTCGAATTCGTGCCGTTTTTCAGAAAGCCGTAAAATGCTTCGCGTGCCTTCTATCGTTCTGTGATTTGTTGATTTAGTGTTTTTCGATGATGCTGACCAGTTTTCTAATTGAAACCATGCCCTTAAACACAATATTAAAAAAGTTATTTACGTAAAAATAATTAAAGGGCAACTCCGGCCAAAACTAAAAATGAAATAAATTACTGGTATCGCTTAGTCACACAAAATACGACCCCAGCCAAAACATTACACCCGGGCGAAGCCGCGTTATCAACTAATGCCGATAATAAAAATGCGACCCGCCGCAAGCCGCTGCTCCTTAGCGGGCGGCCAGCGGGTTGCCGATCGCTAAAGCAACATTGGGCCGTGACGTCAGTATCGTTCTCTCTTTTTTTTTTTTTTTTTTTTTGCTCCGGTCCGTACGGGCGCACCTGTTGCGCGCGCTTCGCGCATTTTTGTGCGGCTACCACCGCTACTTCGGCTTATAATTGGCGTGTTTAGCCGTTGCTTTTATCTGTAGCCCGTGTAGCTTCGGTAGAGCCTTTTGTTTATTTGCTTGTGAGGACTTCAAGACTCGTTTTAGCGAGCAACTCGGTGCGCCCAAGACTGCCCAGCTGTTCTTTGGAAGATGCCGAAGATACAAAATGCATGTGGCAGTAGTGTATTGTAAATAAATCTGACCAGTCTTTTTCGGAAGGATATGTCTCTTGTGCCTCTTCATTCTCCCTGTGAAGTTCGTCAGCAGGTCGCAGTGGGTCATGTGCATTTGGGTCAAGGCTCCAGGTATCGTCTTCGTCGATGGTTTTACTAAACGACATGTATGCTGAAAAAAACAACTAAAGAAGCCCTCTTAGTGTGGAAATCGGCACACGACCTTGATGTGGGGATTCAAAATCAAATGCTTTACTTATCCATATGGAGAAAGGAGGCAGAGATAAAAAACCAACATTTGTGGCTTGTTGATACACATACTGCATTGAATTAGTGAAAAGGATGATACCAGCCGAACCACACTGAAGATCTAAGGTAAAACATGCAGTAAACATAGCAATGAACGTAGCATTACTATGTGGCATGTTGTACAGAAAAGGTAAACATGATAAAAGTATCCAGATCAATAAATAAAACAGTTATTGTCAAGTGCAGTGTTAAAGGTGGAGCATTCACGCTCCATTGAACGTCCGTTGAAAGGGGAAGGGTGGGCATGTAGAGTACAACCACTAACTTGCTCCAATCACTGAAGTTTATAATGAAAAGGAAAACAATGTTCTACTTTGCATCACTGCTTGTTTACTACGCAATCTCGTGCGTAGTACACAGGTCCGTAACGACTACTAGCGAGCAGCCGGCGCGTGAAGCTCGATCATGCGATATCAACATTCGATCGCCTCCCAATCGTTCGAACCCGTTACGCAGCAGTATTAATTAACATTGCGCTTGTGGATATCATAAAGGACTTAAAAAAATCGCGAAAGTTCGGATTTGTAAGTTACAACTCTCTCGTTTACCCAAGTTCGGCTGGAGGTAAATATAACATTTAAAAATGCACAAAAACAAAAAAACACTTGTTTTAGTCAAAAGTTACGAAGGCAAACTTTTAAAATCTTATGTATTCTAATTAAAAAATTGTTGTGGGTGGGGGTGGGATTGTGGAAGGGAAAGAAAGTGTTCTTCTCACCTTGCTAACGTTCTCTGTTTTCCTCTATCACCCACAAAAACTTTTGCTAGCTTTGAGAAGAAAATGTCTGCCGAATGAACTTTCTTTTCTTCTTTTTTTAATGCGGCAAGTTATTTTTTTTTTTTTTTTACAAATTAGATTCACCATTTAGACGCACTTATGTGGTAAATTAGTGTCGCAGCTAACAAATTCGGCTTTTACGCGCCTGAGGAAAAAAGAACAAAAAACAGACGTGTACAGCCCAGCACACGTCTGTTCGGGCGCCGCGGCCCGCGCCGGAGAGCCTCAAAGCTTTGTGTCTGGGACTGACCCGCGTGAAAGCGAGAGGGCCCCCAGTACTGTACGTCACTGGCAGCGCGGCGTGGAGCAACGCCGCTCCATCCACGGAGCCCCGATGACAATTTAGGCCTAGCGACGAGTACGGGAGACAGCACACACGGCGACAGTTGCGAGTACGGCATCGAACGAGTTCACTCGTTTTCCAGTCGCTAGCTTTTGGATATACAAGCGTCGAGTACGGCATAGCGCACGCATGGCGGCGGCCACCGAGTACGGCACCGAACGAGTTGACGGGTTTTCCGGTCGCTAGCTTTTGGGTTTACGCACTAACTCTTGCTACATATGCTGGATAACTACCACGTATACAGAATTAAAACAAAATCAGCTTACCTTCTATCTTTAGACGGCTAGCGCAACAGAGGTAGGTGCCGCTTGGCCTGCGTACTCGTTGAACGAGAACGATCCTGACGTCACGTACCCGATTTCCAGTGTTGCCGGGGCCTCGAGCGGCTAGTTCCGGTTTTGTCGGCCGCGCCCCAAACAGAACTTTGAGGCGTCGATATCTTTAAAACTACGCACGATAACGAGAAAAAAATTACACCTTGCAACTCAGGGACGCTGCCTGCGCTAAAAACAGTCATAATCCCAAAATCGAAACTATGGACCGGAGTTGCCCTTTAACAACCTCATTATCCCGGACTCTAATACTTTTTTTCTAAATAGGCCCCTGGCCCAGGACCGAAACGACACAAACCTTTTTTTTTTTTCTAGACACGTAGTTTTCGCAATATTGAATTTTTCCACCTTTCGTGAAACAACCTGTATAGATATACATATATGAAAATAAAATTCTTTTAATCTTCCAGCGGGAAAATGATTTCCGACGGAGCCCCTAGAATGCAAGAAGCTGAATAACGCCAGTTACCAGAAAAGTTACCACAAATATTTTTCGAAAATTCTTTATAACGTTTAAATTAGTTAACGGTTCGTTTTGATACTTTTGTATCTATCTCGGACCGCTAGCAATACATTTGGGTGCAACCTAAACGTTCGGCAACAAGTTTTTTTATTTTTTTTGCGACAGAAAAGGATTGGTAATTTTTTGCGGACACGCTGTTCTGAAAGGTGACGATGTTGCTATTTTCTGCCAGGCAAAATTCCTGCTGTCAAAACAACTCCCGACTCCTTTGTCTTTTTTAATTTTATAAATCTTTTTGTAAACACCGCGCGGTGCCTGGTTTTATTGCGCATGTGTTCCCTGCGTTATAGTATAAAGATGCGCTTCACTGGAATCAGAACTCACGTGTACACAGAAAACTTCAGTTCTTGAGGGCCGTCTTAAGGTATTGAAGTAGTAGTATCTAGATAAACTTTTTAGATCCCGAAAATTCAGTCATCCGATTTATTCAATTTTCTGTGTTTATTAAGCGACGTTACTAGAGTTGTACTTGAATGTGTGCATATTTCTTAGAGCTGCTATACCTTATGTTATTTGAAAAGCCAACTATGAGTGGTATGTTTGCGTCAGTCGACTGCAAAATCAAAGAACCAAAACGTGTCTTAAGTACAACCTAATGCTTATATTTACATAGTAGAATTGACCAGGACTTGGACGTCCACAAAACGAAGGACATAAAAAACACACGCACTTGGCAATGCTAAGTCTTATTTTATATTCATTCGCTTACTGCAGTGCATGATTACTTTTCTGTTCATATTGTTTGACATTAATGGCCACAAAAACACAAACTGTTGCTGCTTTGTTTCTTTTTGATTAACAGATATCAAGTCAGACTCAACAACAAGGACGATGTGGGAGTTGGTCTTCGCGTGTATTGTTCTCTCCCTGGTTACATGGATCATGTAAGTACCTCTTTATCTGTTCCTTGAACAGAACTATTTATTGCGCATTTAATTTGGAACAAAAATAAATAAACTGACGCGTGGATTTTAAGATTTTTGGTGCTGAATATCTAATCTAAAGGGGCACACCATTGATTTTTGGACTGGTTTGAAATTTGCGTCAAAACGGAGCTTATCAAACGCAGGAAACACGGAGGAAACCTTTTTTCCGGTGATTCACATTATTTTGGGAGTCATAACTTATAAGAGAGCTAAAATTACAACAAAAAAACAACAAGCAAAACACCTTAAACCGTGACGTATTGAAGAAAATTGATTGTTTGAAGTGCTGGAGCGAAGCGGCTGGTCAAGTGGCTGCACTTGCGTTTGCGTTCTTTTGGCTACGACCGTATGAAAAAAGACCGGTTTTTAACCCTCTAATGACGGTTTACGACCCTAGTGTTGTGCGAATATTCGAAATTTCGAATATTACACTATTCGTAATTCGTTTCGAGAAGAACTGCGATATTTGCATGTTTCGAAGTGTTGAACGCGGCGGGTAAGCCCCGATGAGGGCGCTTCTTACCGAGCACTGGTGCTCTGTGGAGAAACATCGCCCGCGGAAGCGAGCTCTGAAGGTGTTGCTCCTCGGCAGTGCACCGCTGCTCGGCAAGTAGGGTAATCAACGTAGTAACCAGCGCCGCGATCAACACTCGGAAAAGTATGAATATCGCAATTGCGCGCTTGAGAGAAAAGCACCATTTCGAAGAGCGATAGTGCACGCGCGGACGCCTGTTGTATTAAAAAAACAAAAAAACTTTGGGAGTGTTGATAATTACATTGCGGCAAGATTTACAGAATTAAACTGCGGCTCTTATGTAAGGGCATATGTTAGGCAGATATGCCCTGACAATGTGCGTTCATCATTCGTGATTCTTTTTCTTTTAGAGCATGAAATGCTTTCTAACGCTACCCTCAGCCCCAAAATTTTGTCCGTTCGTCCCCCCGTCCGTGCGTTTTCCGCCAGATTTAACGGGGATATTTGCGTCACGTGACGTCACCTGACGTCACGTAACCTCTACACCTTAGGAAAGTGACGGCTGGTGACCTATACACCAATTAGATTACCCGCTATATTTCGAAGGAAAAGCACGTCTTGTGACCTAGACACCAATCAAGTTTCCTCGCAAAATTTCTCAGGGTAAATTGGCGTCACGTGAACTGACATCAAGTGGTCTATTCAACCATTCAGTTTTCACGCTGAATTTAGCAGGAAAATACACGTCACGGGACACACAAATTCTCTCACCCCACCCCTCTTCTCCCCTCCCTTTCCATTTCTCTCCACCCCGTTCTGCCTCTTCCTGCTCCTAGCAACACCTCCTAAATAACCTAAAGTGATGTTGATTTCAGGGTGTTTTACAGCATTGCAAGCATTGGAGGACTTTGAAGATAAAAGGTCGCTGCCAATTCTTTTTTATTTCAAATTCGAGATTAAAGAAAGACTATTTGCATATAGCAAGATTCGTAAATCCTCTCAATTAGGTATAGCTTGGCATATCTGTAGGTTTAATCGTATGTCGATTCCTTCATTTACCTACCATCCCAAGGTATCAGGCTTTCTCTGGTAACAATTGACAGAAATGGCAAGATTAAAATTAGCTTATAAATGAACACGTGGAAGCTTGAGAGCATCCTTCACTTGTTTAGCTGGGTTTTCGTTTAAGCGTGGTGCAACAGTAGCGAAACACTTGGAGAAACTATTCGATATTCGATTCTAAAATATTTGGTCAAAACCACAATTCACTTCGAACACAAACTCAAGTATTCGAATATGACAAGATTTCTGGAGTCTTAAAAACACCGTTTTGTAAGAGGCACCAGAACTGCTACCCGTTTCACTGGGTCTACATAAAATGACAGTAAGGTTCTGTTTGCTTCCGTTAATTGCAAATCAATAATTATTGTGGCACTGAGGTCGATACAATATAGGCAATGCGGAAGTATCTTCGAAAGTAATTGAATCACATTTATAACATTTTAAAGCAACCCGAGACAGGAATATGAAAGGTGACACCAGGAGAAGTGAAGGATAGCGCTCTCCTTCTCTTACCTTGCTCTCACCTTTCGTACTCCTCAGTATCGGGTGGCTTTAATATGTTCAGTAGGCGCCCGTTCGCTTGCTCCCTTACGTTCTGTACATTTATAAGTATTTGTACTCTAATCAAGTACTCTGCAGTGAAAGTGACTTGAGCAGTACTCTAAATACTTAATAACATAGGTATTTAGTAACTAATCTTAACTACTTTTGTTGAGTACTCGACTTTTGTCGAGTCCAACACTGGACTTATAAGCTAATTGAAATTATGAAAAGCGAGCAACACATCTAAAACCGTGACGGGCTGGCGACAGTTGATTTTCATTTGAATTGGCTGCATTGGCGTTTGACTTGTGTTTGAGAGCTGCGTTTGTCTTTAGACCACTTGACTGCGTTTGAGATCGGTTGTACACGCGTTTGAGAACGTCTTCTGAGCCTCTAGTGAAGGCTTAAGCCCGGCTGCGCAGCAATGCAGCCGGTCCTAAGCCGTCAGAAGTGGCTTTAAAACCGGAATTGCCTCAGACGGTCGTAGTCAAGCGCAGGTGTATGAACGGGCATTTAGGTTCATAACCGCCGCGTTGAGGATGGGAACGCAGCCAAAGTCCTTCCCATAAGCCCGCGCGGCGGTGCTTGCCACCGAGATCCGTCGCCATGACAGAACAGGGGCGAGGCTCCCCGCTGCACTGTGTACAGCGAGTCTGTAGCTGCCCGTGCGTGAGAATTATGGTTGTTTGTTTCTTGCAACGCAAGCTAGGCGGTACCTCGTGTAACATTCATTACCAGCTGTCATCAAGTGCACAAAAGTCTAGTGTTGCTACCTCAAACTGCAATGAACATTTTTGGTAGTATACGTAACTCGAAAGCAGGGTGAGAGGGAATGGCTTTAAAGAAGGCAGGAGACAGAATCATCGCAATGAGAGATGCCCTGACCAATGTCCCATTATTGATTTTTTCACAACGTTCTTTGTAGTCATTTGGCAATTGTTGGTCTTGCACGACTATGAGAATGTGCATTAATTGTAGACTGATATGCACTATTAAATAAAACGTTGCTATTGGCTGCTGCAGACGTTATCGAGGATTGAAGAACCTTTATAGCTGTCTTGCTGCTTTCCCCACGTCGGTGAGCAACCGCGTAAGGTCCCAGGGGTGCCCTCAAGAGTCTTCGGCGCACGTGCACATAGTTGCACGACAGCGTCCTAAGTTTTCGCAGGTTTGTCACATATACAACAATGAAGTAAAGTCTTCTTCACAAGAATTAGGAGTGCTGTGCATCTCCTCAATATCCGGCGTTCAAATGCGTCGCACAGTCTTTATTTTTATTAACCTTCCTCAAGCGACGACGCTTCTAGGAATATTTTGTTTTGGTCCCGTTTTCACATTCACATTGACATTCACCGATATCTGCTTAAACAAATATCGGTGAATGTCGATTCCCACAATTAATCGGTACTGCATTAACCTTCAATTTAAAGTCTTTGTGTGGTTCATCGCAGGTCACTACTATCTATACTGAAGTACAAGTGACGACAGCTCTGTCAGCCATTACATTAGAAAGTGATACACTTTAATTCGCCTACATAAAAAAATCATTCTGGTGACTCTTGCCAACGCTGCCATCCTCAAAATTGTTCTCTTATAAGAGAACGCCGTCACCGTGCCCCCAGTTGAGGGCGCGTTTTGAACACACAGTGGCGCCACCAGACGTTCGCGCTGTCTTTGCCCGATCGAATTAAATTATGACGCGCTTCTATTTTGTGGGTACTACTACTTGTTCCTCGACTAGCCCGAACCCCCAAATGAGGTTACAGCATGAAATGTGCAGATGCTCAAATATCGTCGGAAGGCCCCTTTAACGTATAGTGCAAGATATAGCCGCACCACTTGACGCCGTTTAAGTTGGATGAGCTCAAGAATTACCGTGCATCATACTCTCGATGTTGACAATGTCTCTGCTTTTACAATATATGAAATCATTACAGTTCAGACGCTCTGACACCAACATACTCTCGTCATGCTCAGACGGATATTTCAGACCTGTTATTTAGGTAGATGCATTATTGTTACGGGCTTCACGTTCAACCAGCTATAGGCTCCTCATTGTAGCTCCGCAAGCAATCAGATTACGTCCTCAGCTCATAAGAATGTCTAAGTTCCAATCACAAAGCGAGAAGCCTATAGGATTATACTAAGCCACGCCCGCGTTTTCTGAAATGGCAGTGAATTGCTCTCAGGGCGCTCCGCTGAAGAGAAACGGGAGTCATTGCAGCGCGCCTCCTTTATTCTTCACTAGACGACCCTAACGAGTTTCCTTTTCTATCTATCTAGGCAAAGACGACAGCATTTCAGCTACTTCAGAAGCTTGGGTATTCCCGGTCCCCAACCAAGCATCTTTCTAGGCAACATGATGGAGTTGTACAAAAAGGTAAAATATTTTGACGCACCGTCGCCGCCGGAGGGGCACAGAGGCGAGCCACGAGCTCGATTTTGACTTTGCTGCAGACAGTGCAAGGTATCTTGATACCCGTGCCGCACGGGCGACTCGAATGCCATTTACAACGAATGACATTTGAACGATCCGCCAATCAGCGCGGGACACTCCGAGCATGGAGCGTTCCACGCGCGACAGATTGCGAGCCGATTAGTCGATCACACGAATGTCATTCGTTGTAAAAGGCATTCGAGTTGCCCGTGTGGCACGGGATATTAGTCAATGCTTTCGTAAGATGCATACCATTTTGTTTTGCAGAATGACGAAATAAACTATTAGACAATTCAGGTCATGCGAGAGAGTTTCTATGAATGGCATGCCTCAGGCACGCAGCCATGGGGGGAGGCCCAGGGCCGCTTCCATTTTGCTGCGACCTCTCCCCCCCCCCTGGACGTCGAGCCTGAACTCACGTCTGGATGTAGTTGCGAAAAAAAGGAACTTCTAACACCCTTTTCTTGTCCATTTAGTTTCAAACTAAAATAATAGACCAATAATATAGTGGCCTTCAACCAAGAAACAGCTGGGACGATATTTCAGAACATATTTGGAAGTTTAATAATCTAGCCACATTTTCAAAGAAAAAAAATCATTCAATGGTTGGCATTAAAAGAAAACAAAAAAACATGCTTTTTGTTTAAGTCTTATGAAAATATTTGGCGGTGGAGAAAATCAGCAACATGTGTTAAGTTCATATTATGAACACTCTTGCTCATGTTTCGCCCATTGAAAAGCACGACAAAAAATGCCCAAGTGCGCGCCTGATCTCGACACACTACTGTCTCCTTCGGTAGAGTGCCTAGAACGTGTTTACCGTATCCAAAAAGTGGCCCCTTGACTTCCGCCTGGTGACGTCATGAAAGTGTCATGCTGTCACCGGTCGCGATCCTGGCGGTGTTCCAGCAGCGGTGGAGGATGCAGCAGACGCCTGTTCTGCTCCAGGTCGCTCTCTGAAGTGACAGTCCACGGAAGCTTCGGCAGCCAGAAGTTGGGACGCCGTGACGACAGCGACACTCGCGTTCGCTTGTGCTTTTCGCCAGCATTTCTACGACCAACCGCCAGGATCGCGACATTCGACAGCATGACACTCTGGTTTCTGTGACGTCATTTGTCGCCACTTCGGGACACATTTTGATGTATGGGCAGCATGGGACGCTAAACACACCAGTCGAAGACGCGCTCCAGGCACCATACCTTCGGCACAATAAAATTCGTCTGCTACCGTCACCAAACGTCAATAAACGCAGACGCGAACGCAGCGTTTAATGATGATGATGAGGATGATGTTGCGGCTTTTTCCCTTGGAACGGGCGGTCTTGAACTGATCTCGTGCCCAAGCCTGGTTCGCTAACCAGCCAGAGCCGCGCAATCTTCCGTATGCTGTCCGCTGCCAACGCGGCAACGTTAGCTTGGTCTCCAAGCCAGGCTTCCAAGCAGACCGACTTTGGCTATGTTCCGAATCTTACCTGAGTAACCTGTCTCCTACGTTAGCGGGTAAACGATCCGCGACTCGATTTTGAAACGGCCGGGATTATAACCTGGGTACTACGCGGATTGCGGGCTACGGCAGAAAGGAAACATAGCAGCAATGGCAGAAGAATAGGCCATACGCCTCGCAAGTGGGCTCATTTTCGTCTTCTGCGCATGAGAAAGGAAGTAGCGGTGACGTCAGAACGCCGAGCCCTGATTGGCTGATCGCGGTCCCCTATCTGAGCGTCGTCTGCTCCTTTGCAACAACGTCTGCTCGCAACGTCGTCTGCGTCTGTCTTACCTTTCCTGCGACTTTCGGAAGTGCAGGTCTTTACGAGCGAGCTCGACTTCGCCTTTCAGAGAAGGCAGACGAAATAACTCGAGCGGTTCGTTGTTTTTGTCGAACAACTAGCAGACGCGCATCAAGGAGGGAAGTCAAAGTACTCACTGGCGAGGTGTCCCGAGACGCCGAGGTTTGTTTGCTAAGAACCGAGAGTGAGCGTGTTAGTGTCCGCAAGTTCCCTCCCAAATACTTCCCCCCCCTTTCGTGTGCGGCAAGACTCCTCATTCTTTAACGGCGTCGGCGGGTTGGCGCAGTTAACGTCGTCTGCTTTACGTCTGCTAGTCAAAGCGATGGCTCCTTTACCTTTCCTGCGTCTGTCGGATATTCACCGCTTTTTCACCGGCGAGAGTCACCGTTGCCTCGGAAAACAAGGAGATGACAAGAGGAAGAGATTGACCTCTTAATCTAAAATTGAGGTCAGTGATCACAGCATAATACGGGAAGGGTTCACAGGGTCGCGCAGGCACATTCCATTCAGCACGCCAGCCGGTCGTGGGCAGACGGTCACCGAGTCGGAGTGGCTGCTAGGCCTATCTGCCGAGTTCGCTTGGTCGGTGTCGGTGGAATCGTGGCCGTTGGAGCTTTTCCTGGGTGTTTGTGGATCCAGCGTTCTTGTTCGTCGTGGTCTGGTTCAAGTACTTTTTACTTTTTTCTTGCTGCTTGAAGTCGGGACGCGAGAGAAGCGCACGTAGAAAAATAAACGTCCGTTGGTCGTCGCGACCGCGACGCTGTCGGCCATGCTGATTTGATCGTAACAAGTGCGTAGCTTCGGAGCTGTCGTAGGATTTTGTCGTAACCTGCGCAAAACTTACGAAAATTTCGGTTCGTGAATACGAATTTGTTTTTAAGTTTTGTCTTACGCATATTTTTGGCGTAAGATAGTTTCGTGAATCTGGCCTCTCCACTTGCGAAAAGTCGCAGGAAAGGTAAGACAGACGCAGACGACGTTGCGAGCAGACGACGTTGCAAAGGAGCAGACGACGCTCAGTTAGGGCTCGGCGTTCTGACGTCACCGCTACCCCCTGCGCGAGAAGCAGACGAACTTGCCCTCCGCATTGCGCTGAAGCTCTGAAGAAACTGTGGCGCCCTCACTTCGGATAGTACAAGCTCAGTATATTGGGCCTTACACTATTATAGCACGTTGGTTGAGCTTTTTCCTTTCCGTGTGGAGCTGAAGAACGGAAAACCTCTTTGGACGTCCGAAATCGGCTACATTGAACGCCGCTAGGCAATCAAGTGCCAAATTCGTGCCACCACCAGCTACGGTACGCTTCTCTTATATCTGGGTGGTGACGTCAGAACATCTGGCTTCCCGACACTTTTTTATTTTCCTTTTTCTTTGGAACGCATGAAACGGCGTCTTTTGGCTCACGCTTTTAGCGTCTTAGGTTTGACCTGTACTTTGACGGCGTTCGAATTTTCGTTGTTTATTTGTGTTTTCCACGTGATATCGCGGTCCGCACCAGAGCGTTCATGCTTCTGCTCGTTTTTGCACAGTTTGAGACACCAAAGTATGTGCTCCCGAAAATTAGAGTTGCTGAAGGTTCCCAGAGTACTGAATTCCATTCAGTTTGCTTACTGAAAGTCAACCCCACAGAATGCTGTTCTGATTGGCTGGTTATGCCCGTGGCGGATGTTAACAGTCGGCCATTTTGTGGATCGGCCCAAAACAAAAAACCGTATATAAAACGTTTCCGCGTTACCACGGCTACGGTGGGTACACGCGGGTGGGAGCTGTGGGCGTCGATGATTTAGTACCGAACGGAAAGTGCGCTGATTTCCACTAGATTTTCTTTAGGGGCGAAGCTCCTTAGGTTTAGCCTTCTCCGTCTGGCGTCCGTGCTCACATCGATTGCCATCCCATGTCTTCTTTAAAAAAAAAAAAAAAAAAAACATGTTTGCGCAGTCGACAGGATTTGAACCTGTGCGGAGAGACCCCAATGGATTTCTAGTCCATCGCCTTAACCACTCGGCCACGACTGCGGGACGAGTGGGGGACTCTGAGATATGGTAGTAACTCAAGAGCTGGGGTTTCTGCCATGGATGAAACGTTGCATGTAACCGCTCAACGTCTATACAGGAGAGGGCGCTGCGGTCAAATGCGTATATAATCGCGTGAAACTTTGCATGCATTGGCTCAACGTTTATAGACGAGAGGGCGCTGCGGTCAAATGCTCAAATGCGTATATAACCACGTTCCATACCACCATTCTCTTTCTGACATGGACCGTTGACTTAAGCGGTGGAGATGCGTTCCCGCGGCTTCTAGCGGATCCAAGCTGATCCGGCAGGGTTCAAACATGCGGCCTGCGTGTGCCGCATGCGGCCGCGACTCGGCTGGGACGCGGCCGCGCAGACAACCGGCTACGCATCACCGGTTTCATGCGATGCAACATGGCAGGCGCCATAGTGATCTTATCTCGCCGATTCATTTCCGCCTCGAAACGTAGCTCTCTCATATTTTAACGTATTCACATAGTTTATACTTATCTGTGTTCATTGCCTTGTTTCGCTTTATTGTTTGCTTCAGCTTTTGTAATGTACAACAATTGCGCTATTGCTGCAAGCGCGAACTATTCGTCTAAGGATACATCTCGACTGCGGAACTCTCGATCAGCAGGAGTAGCTACCAGTTACGGTTAACGAGGTCGGGATTAGAGCTCTCAAAAGACGGCTGTCCAGAGGTGGCATAAAATCGTCGGGAAACAAGATCCGTCAAATTAGCAGATTATCGCAAGAGACATGTTGGAGCTTGCTGATTTCGCTGAGCCAAAGGTTAAAATGGAAACGACAGGAAATGTAGTCTCTCTGTTCGCATTACCAATGCCAGCACTCGCGGTGCGGTGTCAGTTAATCGCTGATATCGCATAACGTAGAGTCCAGAAAAAGGCATGTGCACCAATCAGATCTCAACACATAGTCACTGAAAACTATGAGTTACAAAAAGCATAGAGGACGAGGTGTTTTTCAAAATCGCCCGACTCCCTTCCCTTCTTCAATTTTCAGGCGTCCGCGGGACGCCTGAAATGCCTATGTGCGACGACGTAACGCATGACGAACGCACACGGAATTACTGCAGTATGCCGTCTGCCAAGATTTGAATCGTTTTTACAATGATACGATTTAGATTTTGCATCTGTTTGCAACATGGTAGGCCTGTGAAAACTAATCACGTTTATATTTGCAGCGCAAGGAGAAAATGCACTCACTTTTTTCTCATAGAAATGCATTACTGGAAGTCAATTTTTGACTGCGTGCTGTCTGCTTCAATGTGCCACGGCACACTAGCACCATTTCGACCTTTAGCGTACAGTATAACTCTACGGTTAAACTCTAAGCCAATAACGCTAAGCCTAACATTCGACATCGATGTGCTCCCCGGCGAGTGAGAGACGAGACAGCGAGGGACGCGCACCACTCGGAACAAAGCAAAAAAAAAGAAAGAAAACTAACTTGATTAAAAAAGGGAAAAAAGTGTCGATACAGGCTAGGAACATGAATTCAAGTGCTCACACAAGAACGAACGCTAAACTGTACGCGCTTCGCTTCGACCGCACAGGGCAGCGCCATGTTGGGGATCGCGACTGCAGCGCCGCGGCCTGGTTCTCAAACAAAGCTTGGGAGTTGTCGGTACTCTGGGAACTAGGCACGTTTTAAAATCGAGCAGGACCCGGCATGACGTCATGCCCAGCGATGCACGGGAAAAAACCAATCACAGACTGCCTTGCGCACCGACGCCCTCTCATCCAACTTACATTTTAAAAGGTTATCTCCCATCGTCTGCCGTCTGCTCGCAGCTCGGTCGACTGCGTGACTCAGTGTTGTACGGAACGGCGTTCCAAGAACGGCGTGCCTGGAACGCGTTACTTTTAGGGAGAACGAAGGAACGCCGCCATTCCTTTTTCCTCTGTGGAACTGGAACGGGAGCTTGCTACATGTTACTGAAACAGGAAAAGGAATGGCGTTCCTTGTCTTCGTCCATGGTGGAGATTTGTATTTTATTTCTTAGTGCGAACTTCTAAAAGTATGAAAACAATATCTTCATGAAAGTGATCTCGTTAATGTTTGGTTACTTATCTTAGGATTTATTTTTCGTGGTCCTCGCTTGGTAACAGTCGGCTGCAGGAGAGCTAGTGGACATTGCTAATTTTTTCAGTGCCCGGGACTGCGGTACAAAAAGCAAAACTTTTAGACGAAGGACAAGACACAGAAAGAAGGACGTTTCAAACTCACCTACTTTTTTGCTTCCACGAATCCTCATACACCCAGGACTCTAAGGCCGACTACAGCCGTCATTGAACTTCCACACAGAGACCTACATGTACAACAAAAGAACTTACTAGACATTGAACGCACCCTTGTACCCCAATTATTGGTAACTTAAAAGATACAACAAATAAAAATTACAGGAGAGCACTTAAGACTGCTTAAAGTGTAGGAATGCGAAAGATTCCTACACGCCGCGCAGTTTTACAAGCAGCGTGCCACGTCTTCTTCTTTTTTCACACGGCGCTCTCGGTGGTTACATCACGCTTCCCCCACTGCGCAGGCGCGCGAACCCCCGCCGGCTCCATGGCTTCCGTGACGATGCATCTGCGTTGCTGTGCTTTTCTTTGTGTTTTATTTCTGAGGCGCGTCCACTTTGACCTTGAGCGGCCCCGCCGTCTTTCATGACGATGCATCTGCGTTGCTGTGCTTTCTTTGTGTTTTATTTCTCAGGCGCGTCCGCTTTAACCTCGCGGTGCCAGTCTCAGCGTCCATGCGTACGACGACTGACACGCTCGCTTTCCAAATCTGCGTTATGACGACTCGCTCTAGAAGACGCTCCCGGCGTGGTGTAAAAAGCGCCCTCTACGCGTCGACTTCCTACTGGTCAAACACGTGTTGGGCTCCAAATCCCGCCTGTTCGACACCGATTCAGTAGACGCCGACATGAAATTATGGGGCAAACAGCCGCGTTGCCACGACAATGCCATAGCCACGCGTATGTTTGCCTCATATTTTCATGGCGGCGTTCGTCAACTGAGTTTTCTAATCATAATGAAAATTACCCGAGACTGTGGTAAAAGATGGGGAACTTTGTAAAATAAAGAAAAGACACAAGAAAGGCATCGTCTCCAGAGCAGAGAGAATAAGAAAATTCGTGGCCACGCCTATTTCTGTTACACTTCGCTCCATGCATGTATGGAGAATACGGACGCCAACTCCTACCCATTATATACCTCCTTGCTGGGAACATTCAGGAACTCTACCCAAAGGAAGTCATGACGAGTCCCTTTTCGCAGTGCCCCCGGGCAACGAAGGAGGCCTACAGCTGACGATATCGTTTGATCATGTAGAAAGCACTCGAAGGGACGATAATATTAACCTTCCCGAAGTTTTTCTGTTACAGTAACGACGCGGTGTTTTCTGAGACGACTACACCGACTCCTTTTGGTCGCCTTCCTTTTGGCCTGAATGTTGAGATCAAAATTACTTATTCCTTTCAGAAAGACATATAACAATTTGTTTCTAATAATAAGCTCAATTGTTGTAACTCTAGTCCAGGTGCCCCAAGCGCATCCGTTCCACGGATCGTAATTTGCACCGATTACGTTATGCGGAAACTACTTTCACGTGGTGTAGTGGTAAAGCGCACGGGCTTTTCTCAACAGTGATGTGTAACTTAGGTTCGCTTTGACTCAAATATGATTACAAAATCAAAGAGAGAACATAAAACCGTTATATCTCTTGGGGAGAGAGATGTGGTGAGGTTGTTGACTGGTTATTTACACAAAATCTTCGAAGCCTGCACTGCTTATAAGAAGTTTTCTCTCATTACACACACACTTTGGGAAAAGGAAGAAAGAAGACGTCGACATCATCTACTGCGTTCGAACATTTTCAGCCGTGAACATAAGAATACGTAATTCCCTCCAACGCCGAGGACGAGGATGCGGAGAAGCTCCTGTTTACGCTCGCATTCTTATAATAACAACAGGTATACCTTCCTGCGGAAGGTGCACGGTCTGGATGCGGTGTACAGTTAATTCGTGCGTTGAAAACAGCCAATCGCAATAACCACACAGAAATGGCTGCACTTCAGTTTCTTTCATTTCGAATGACTGCCACCAAAGCCAACGGAGGAAACGAGCTGTGACGGCCGTGGGCGCAGAAAGCAGACGACCAGCAAACGGCGAACAGGTCACGTCACGTATTTACTCGATCTGTTCCGACGTTACCCACCGATCGAGGAGGGTAGCGTGAGTAATTACTTCGAGTAAACAACCACGGCTGTTTACCTCATCAACCACGGTTGAAACGCCACAGCAACGTTACTATACTCCGTTTCATACTTAATATGCAACGCTGTCAAAGCTACTGGCGCTAGCGCGTGGCTTTGTTTATGGTTTCGTTCACACGAGCACGCGAGCAAATTATCAACGCTGTCAAGCCTGCTGCTCGCGCCAGTAGCTTTGACAGCGTTGTACGCTAAGTGTGAAACAGGGTATAGATTACCTCAGTTGTGGAACTCCCGCGGAGGGGGTACCCGGAGGGGGTACCCGGAAGGGGGTACCCCCCCCCCTCGACTCACTTCAATCCGCCTGGCGTAAAGCCCCTCGATATGTTTCCGTTTGTCTTGCAAGTAGCGTCAAATGCGCGAGCGCACGTGGCCCGTGTCTCGAGCGGCCCTTGGAAGCAAATGGCGGCGCAGCACTGAAATGAGCGGCCCTTGGAAGCGAATGGCGGCGGAGCACGCGCTCGTGGCACGTGTCTCGCGCGTTTCGACAACAATGGTTGGCGGTACTTGTAAAAAAACGCTTTTATCAAGGGGCTTTAGCCTGGCGTCGTTCGAAGCACCATCTATATTTTCATTTCATAACTGTGCGTTCCAAAGAGCACAGCTGAAGCGCCAAATAGCGATCACAACGCCGCCATTTCACACGCAGCGGTCACTCGAGGAACTGCACGTGACATCTACGGTATTTGGCTTCAATCGGCCATTTCGGAGCCGAAACAGATACGGTGGAAAGGGTTACCGGGGTGCCACCCCCGCCTCCCCAGCGGACGCGCCGCCAAATATCACCGAAGTTACGATGCACCTAGGTCGGGACGTGCTACCTGAAATCACCGCTGAGGTATGGTTGTATAAAAGCACTATTAATTGTGCTGCAAACCTTGCAAACTAAAAATTTTAAAAAACATCACGCGCCCCTCCATTTGAACTAAACTCTAATAAAATTTACTACAAAAAGAGTTTTTTCCCGTTGGTTTTTACGTTTCTAGTAACGTTGAAACGAGCGTATCCCGATTCAGTCACCAAAGCAGCCGTCCGGCGGCGCGTCGAGGGACGCCGGGCGAGTCGTGGTGAGTGAGGGGAGGTACTGTTCGTGCATGCAGCGTCTATGAGCAGTTCCGTAACTGAGCTAATCTAATAACGTTGCGCCACAGTACGGAATCCTAACTCTGGAGTAGGATCGAGTAAATTTTGAAACACAGCGTTACTGCGTTCACTTTAGCAGATGACACAAGATGGCTATCACCGTTGCTGGCTTCAGATGCTGCGTTTGAGTGTTCGTTCATTAAGACGTTTCGTTAGTATGGTGACGCTGATTAAAGCAGACGAACTTTACCGCGTGAAAGGAGACGGCCGGGTGGCCAGGTCAGGTGCGTACTTGGGTTCTTTCGCCGTGCTTTTCAATGGGAGGAACGTAAAAAATATAGTTCGAAATAATGACTAAACGCAGATGGCTGATTTTTTGCAGCGTAAAATATTATGACGAGCCTTGCAAAAAAAAAGAAGAAAGAAAAGGCCTTTTTTGGTAGCTTGCAATTCGAATGAAGCTGTTTGTACTAAAACATGAAACTAGACTATCAATATGCCTATTCTTTTTTTTTTTAATTACAGACGCCAACAGTGGCCTACCGGGAGTGGATCAGCAAATACGGGAAAGTTGTTGGGTGAGTACTCCTACCGTCCCTGAAAGAATTTAATGCGATTCTCACGATTTTTCAACGAAGGGAGGAACGACTGAGCACTTTGTGCACTCTTAATCTGGTTCCACATAAGATTCACGTCGCAAGCGGAACTATTTTTGGAAAAAAGTTCCGCTCATTTTAGGTTAACGGCGTTCCAGATACCCCCCCAAAAAAATGCAAGCAGTGTTCTCTATATTTTATGGCGTTCTAAATTGAACGATGTTCCACTTATAAGCGATATGCCCTTGCATGGAACAATTTTCTACTTAAAAACTGTTAGCCTTTATGCGGAACAATGTTCCACTTATAAACGTGTAGCTTTTATGTGAAGTGGCGTATCCTGGCGTCACCCGTGGCTCTAATCTGGCCATTTGGAGAAAAAGTCGATGAGGAATTTGACCGCTGTGGTTGGTCAGCGCCAAAGTCAAGCGCAGCACCGGCCAATCATGGTCGCCGAATTTCTCGCGGACTTTTTTCTTTTTTGCCAAGTTTCCAGGATTAGAGCCCCCCTTAGACGGGGTGTGTCTTGGTGCAATACAAGTCCAGTGTGTCCTCGGGTTATCCCGGCCTACTCATGCTAACGTAACATAAATTAAAATGTCAAATTTTTTTTTAATTCAACAGCTAGCACACTTTGGAGGAACATCACATCAATTTTCGAAGAGCATAGCTCTTTATTGAGCCAGTCGTCCTGTCGCCCCAGACCACTTGAGCCGCAGTTCGCATCGTTTCTGAATCAACCGAAGTTCTATCTTCTTTGATGACTTCGCTTACTCTAGTTCCGTATGGCCTAAGCAGCAACAGAATGCCTGCAAAAGATTATGAAAAAAATGCATTCATGAGACCAAGGTAAACGAAAACAGGTTTAATTTAAGTCAATTCTGTCATCATGCCTGCAGTGGGCAACGTGGCTTTTGTATAATGTGCGAACAGTGTTACTGCGGCTTGAAATAACCTGTAGTCTGTGAGACTGTGACAAGTTAGCAACCCAGAAGAAGGTTGCTTTTCCAGCACGTTCGCGCATCCTTCCGCTGTGCTCTGGCCCGCGCTGTTGACCAAGCCTTATCAAAGGTAGAAGCACGCGCTCGAGGCACAGCGCCCACTAGGTTAATGAGCTGTCACCAATTATACGCATCGCCATGCAGAGTGATGAATACGAGTCATGCGATTTGTAGAACGCACTTTTTACCGTGACATGTTCCATAAGCTCGAAACTCACTTCCCAACCCCCTTTTATTTTCGTGTTTACTGGGAAGAGACATTTAAAATGACACGTCCCGTCCTCTTATATAACTAAAACATTGTCAGGAACTGCCCTGTGAAAATGCGTGGTTTAAACACGTTAAAACTTATACAATAGTGCGCCAGTTCCCTCAATGATATAAGGATTTTTTTTTCTTTTTTATAATGTCGAGTATCGCACCTTTATAATGTTACGAGTGTCTACAGATGCATCAGACACGTGACTGACGTCAAACTACCGTGATTTTTAGGTACTTTAACGGCTACAGACCAGTTCTGCTCGTGGCGGACCTCGAGGTGTTAAAAAACGTGCAAATCAGGGACTTCCAGGATTTCCTTGACAGAGCCGTGAGTATCGATGACACATTCAGCGCACCAAATCCAGGTTATCTCATTGCCATTGTTTCATTCTGCTTTGTTATCAATCCTTCCGCGCCAGCTCCTGTTCCAGAACAAGCGACCGTCTAGTCCACACGACAAGAGCATCATGCAGCTGATGGGGACCAGATGGAAGGAAGTGAGGAGTGTCCTCACACCATCTTACACCTCTGCCAAACTTAAAATGGTAAACATAACGGCATCCTTAGTATAGCAAAATGAACCATTCGGCCTTGTTGATCAGTTTTATATCTTCGACGGTATGGGAAAAATTCATGTCTATATCGTAGTCATTAGAGAGTTTTAGGTAACCGCAACAAAATATGATCGATAGACGAAAATGATCGATATCTGGGATTGGGCGTGTGGACTGATCGCGTGCCTTGAAACGGCTTTGGGGGAACTGCATTTGGAGACTGTTCCAGACGATCGGAACAGGTCACGACCCCTGGAAACAGAAATCAGCATCGGCCTAATTGAGGAAATACACATTTGCGTTTGTGTGTGTATAAGGGCGGGGGGGGGGGGGGGGCGTTACGAATCGCAGAAACTTAAGTGAATAAAATTCGCATCTCGGAAATATAGAGAACCTAACTGCGTATATCTACTCGTGGTTCGTCTCGTTTTTTACTGAAAGGAATGCACTTCCGTGATACAAAACCTGGCGCCCCAGGTCGTGTCGACACTGGCACTGCGAAGCTCTGAAATGTTCGTCTGCTAAAGGAGCAGGAAAGTTTTATGACAACATTGGAGCTCTATTTTTCTGTAGACGACTCGGATTTGGCTCTATTCGGCGTTAACAATTTAAAAAAAGATATATATTTTGTACGACTGTCTGCGCACTAAGAGAAAGCGCTTGTTGGCGACGAGGCATGGGGTGTTCGAGCTGGCGTCGATGCACGAGGAAGACGTCGTACGGCAGTTGAGGTTCGCGAAGCAGGATCTGACCTATTTTTGACCGGTGCTGCTGACTGATAGTATTGTAGGAGGAAAGATAAAGGAATTGCTTTCTAGCCTTTGCTAGGAATGTAAGCTTTGGTTGATAGGCACTGCGCATCCCGTAGACGCTGACAACCAACGGATGGTTCCGGGTGTCAGGGGGTGAGGCCCTCGCGATCGGGTTGAGAGAGCTGGCCTAGCCCAACCGCCTCGGCGCTTGTGTTGCTCTTGCGTGCGCTCACTGTACAGGTAGCAGACGATCACAGCTGAACGCGTGCGAACCGATCGTCGCACTACGAATGGTACGACGTCCAAGAACAAAAGAAAGAAAAACTTGTCACTTTACAGCTGTGCACTTTTTAAAACTTATCACTCAATATTCAGAGGGCGCGTTTTATAGGATATATGTGATTAGCATTAGTACATGCATTTTAATTCATGTAACATTTTATCTGTGTGTCTGTGTCTCCTTCTGTGTCCGTTGTCCTGTCGCGCTTTTTAATCATTAACATTTTAATCTGAAAGCCGTAACTGTTCCATAGAGAGAGCCGACATCATCAGCTTTGAAACCGCGCTGGACGGCACCTCAAATCCTTTCTCCAAGTCTCCAAGTGAATCCATGAAACCGCGCGAAAAGCCTGGCCAATCGGCACCTATAGTCAATGACAGGTCAAGAACGAAGTGGAAGCTCCTCCCACCCCTTTCCACTTCAGCGGAGCGAACGGCGGAGAGGAGGTCGCCTCCTTTCCAGCGTTCGCTCTACTAAAGTGGAAAGAGGTGGGAGGAGCGTCCACTTCGTTCTTGACCTGTCGCCGACCATACTTTCCCCGATCCCAAAGGAGCGGAGCAAAGTTGATGGATTTCGGCTTTGGTCCCATTGACTGGCGCGTGTCGATGAGGCTCCCATTGGCCGCTGCGAGTCAGTTTCACCGAATTTCACTTCATGGCGCTGCGTGTCTGTCAGCGCGCTGATAACACGAAACGTACAAGGTAAGAGCGGCGAGGAGGGGCGCGCTCTGCCGTCGACGCGAATACGCAGCAGACGAAATAAGAGAGCGGAAGAATGGCGTGCATTCTTTCGTATTCACAACTCATAAGAAGTGCTTAGGTGTACGTG
Organism: Ixodes ricinus; assembly: GCA_037355805.1. Classification (NCBI taxonomy): domain Eukaryota; kingdom Metazoa; phylum Arthropoda; class Arachnida; order Ixodida; family Ixodidae; genus Ixodes; species Ixodes ricinus. Next base: position 8,512 of record JAZHYW010054323.1, on the reverse strand, counting down.
GAGCCTTTTTTAAAGTAAGTATCGAGAGTCCTAATGCTAAAGACTGTTGCTCACTTTGGTGCCACTGCAAATAACCCTCATAGTCCTAACGGCAGGTGTAGAAACGGGTAATAAGTGCCCGAAATGCAGCTCTCAATGATTTTTTACGGAAATATTAAAAACTAAAAATGTACTTACATAAAAAAAAATTCTTAGGTCAGTTGTATTTGAACCCTATATTCCACCTCCTATCCGTGCCCCAAACTAGCTCTTTGACGAACTGAACTACTGCGCAGGCGCGTTTGGCATTTACTAAAGGTAAAATTATTTCTGAAGAGGAAGTCCTATCGTGTTTAGTTCGGATCTTTTATATTTGCTGACTCCAACTTTAGATACTTTCTGTCACCCATGGCACTACCACGAGTTATTTTATTCTTGTGTGGAGCCTCGGCACGCAACCTTCGACAGCGAAATAGCAGTTTTGGCAACGAAGGGAGACTCTCGCTGTCGGCCATTGGTCGTGCCTTACGGTTCTAACGGCGCATTACGGTAAGACCGCAGAAGACTCGCACATGCGAAGTTCGTACAGCAGGGCGCATCACCGTATCGGGTGTGCAAAAACGGTTTCCTAGCACTCTCTATGGACAGTTCTAGACCGAGAGCATGGTCTTTAGTTGCGCTGTCGCCAGCATAGTCACAGTGCCTCAATAAACTGTATTGACTGAGCGTGTGCGTTCCAAGCATACTTGTAGCGAAAACAATTATGGGTGAAGGTAAAAATCAAGTGTTACAATTAAAATACCCTTATAAACTTACTGAAGGTAAAAATTACTACGTGCTAAGAACTAAGTCATGCTTTTTGTCAGTTCATAGTGAAGTCCTCTGGTCACTACATACGAGGGTCAAACATGCTTTAAAGAGCGGCAAAAACAAGACGTTTTATTCTTTCTACTTGTTCAAGCCAGTGGATTATGTATCTATTGAATCTAATTGACTTGTGTATTTCTTCCGGTTGATTCGGACAACAAGGACACTTAACGCTCAGCATTTTTATGTGTATGTGAGAATCGGAAGCAAACCGACGTTTGACTTGGCGCGGTTTCAGATGTCAGGCGGCGTCATTTCGACCGTGGAAGAATTGATGGAAAGGCTTCAGCAAGTGGCGGAGAAGAACGAGGAATTTGAGATCGGCCCAATGTACCAGGCGCTCACGCTGGATCTCATATCGCGCAGCGCGTTGGGCATCAACTTGAAAATCCAGCAGAATCCCAAGCATCCGTTTCTTACTAGCATCAACATGCTTTTCGGGTGCACTTTCTCCTTCATTGCAGTGCTACTTGGTAAGCTGCCAACTCGATTCAATAACAGTCTTGTATGTCACCCACAACGTGAAAGACATCATACTTACTTCTTGTTTGTGAGAAAAAAAAGATATTTTCGCCATTTCCTCTTTTTTTTTTCTTGTTTAGGAACGTATTTAAACTCTAGCTGACAACACAAATAGAAACTTAGGGAGAGTAGGAGATCAGAACGCATGGTGGCGAGATAGCGCCAAGCTCTGATTGGAAAAACAGTGCTTATAGACGCAAAGGCTAAAGGCCTTTGTTTCTGTCCACCGTCCACCTCTAATCAGAGCGAACAAGAGCGTCCTTTGCTCCTCGCGCAGGGTCTGGCGTTCAAACGCCGAATGCCAGACCATGCTCGGGGAGCACAGACGCTTTTGCTTTCTCTGATTCGAAAGAGACAGTGAGTGGAGACAAAGGCAGCTATCCTTTTGCGTCTACTCACTATATTCTTCCAATCAGAGCTTGCTGCCTTGACGTCGCCGCACGCTCTCATCTCCGCCTCTCCCTCAGTGTCTCGCCCTATAGTGCTGTCTTTCTTGTCTATATTAAACAGAATATTACCAAAGCTTTCATCTAGAATAGCTGATGTAACGGAGCACGCTCCTTTTCTTCTCCGACTGACGCTTTTCAGCGTCCTTTCCTGGACTGGAGGGTCCACTGAGAGTCTTGAACGGCTGGAGGCTTCGAAGGATTAACGGCGGAGTGCATCCTTTCAGCGAGGTTCAGGACCAATGCCAAAGCATTATTAGGCAAAGACAGACGACAGATGTCAAGGTACTATAACCTTTTTTCAGGAATTCGGCGCACGTGCATGGTCCCTGGCGGTTAAGAATGCGATGACCTTGTCCTGCTTTCTTCAACATAAAATCTGATAAGCAGTGATTTGTGTGATAAAATATATGTGTTAAAAACACTCCTCAAAATTAAAGTAAAATAAACTAAAAAAAAAAGGAACCATACTTATATTGCGTGCGGGCACCAACCGGCGACAAACATGTTGGTGCAAGAGCGAAAGCTGTTGAAATCGGTGAAGAGCTGCTCTTTTCATTTCGACCTACAGATCTGAAGCTTTGCCGACGTAAGGTCAGACTGTGAACAACGATAACGAGAATGACAGCGATTGTATAAACTGCCATTGATAAGCGCGCGGCATAGTTCCAAAGGACGCCACCCCACAGAAAATCCCTCTCCATGGCTCAGCTGCCCGGTCGCCGGTAATAGGGAGAGGGTGGCTGGGCTGTGCAGAGCGGCTGGCCGCCAAGCCCGCCTGGGCAGCGTCCGCAGAGTTCGCTCTGCCGGGCTCAGCGCGGCGCGCAGCTTGTAGCAATGCGCTAAGTATACGAAGGCTTTCGCATTCCCACACGTTAGCAGGCTTCAGTGCCTGTAGCTTTTTAGTAATACACTCTTTACAATATTTATCGCAACAAGAACCAGCAGTGTTAGTGCTAAATTGTGTTCTAACATAAATTACGAGAAGATTTTCACGTATCCGCCATACGCCTTCCTCGTTATAGTAGAGACTATCCTCGATCGCCAAAACGATGCTAAAATGTTCATTTATGTCATGTGCAGCTTCCTCCACAGAAAGACCTGTTGCAGCTGATGATCGAAGCTAAGAAGTCGAAGGTGGACGTCACGAGTGTCACATCCGAGCAGCTTACAGCAGCCGACGAGAACGAACACGAACTCAAGATTCTCACCCGTAAACAAACTCAATTCTTTCGGGTTTTTTTTTTCATCCGGGTTTTGAGGTTTTTTGATAAAGGTTGGTTCACACACCTGTGTGGGTTCGACCGAATACGACTGCAACGTACGGGTTGCTATGGCAAGAGACTGCATCAGCTCCAACAAAACGGGGTAAAAACCGGTTTTGTTGGAGCCGACGCAGCTGTTGCCATAGCAACCCGTACGTCGCAAGCCGTTGCAGTTGCACTCGGTTCGACTCGACGCAACTGTGTGAATCACCCTTTAGGTCCTCTTTGGGATCATTTCATCGAATAGTTACCAAACATCGTCTCACCTCAAATCCGCCCGCTACAGACGCCACGTCCCTTACAAAAAACTGTGATGCTTTTCTGTTGAAAAGCTGTTAAAAACGTTATCAAAGGATATACAACGTCAATACCTTTTTATCTGACTTTCTCAAGCTTTTCCGTTGACTTTCTTTTGAATATTGGCCCACTTTTAAGTAAAAAAAAAAGCCAACATACTTTCTGTTGTTTCCAAGATGCTTTTTTCGCAGCTTTTAAAATTGAAAACTACAGCCGTCTAAAAAGGAAAAAGAAAAAGAAGTTCTTTACGGCTTAGCTATTCATTCAACAAATGTTTGGAATCTTACTACGGCTTTCCATTCTGCTCTAAATTGACTGGAACAAAATAACGTAAAAAACACGAAATTTTTTTTATTTCGGATTTTGTTATATTACGTTTTACCTTACGTCCGGACGAAGCGGACGCTACGAGCTATCCTAGCCAGTCCTGCTTTTTGGATGTAGCCCGTGATACGCTCTCCGCGCATCGCTGTGCCCTCTCTCCAAGGTCACGTGATGCTCACACGGCCTTAAATTGGCTCCGATGGCTCGTTGCATCCTCTGCGCCGGACGTAAGCTGAAACGGAGTATAGTAAATGAGTGTTCCTGTGGTATTTGAATGCACTACCCATCCAACAACTACGCATCAGAAACGAACACGAACACAAACACCATGGGGCACTGAACACCCGAACAACACTCCCGTTGACTTCTCCAGAGCTTCATATAGCCTACATATTAAAGGTAATCATTTGGCTGGTGACCACCTGAGCACTTATTAAGGTTTCGCGTATCCGACCTCCTTCTCGGGAGTCTGCTGAAGGGAAGACAGAGTTTCGAAGTTCGTGAATTGTATATCTTACTAAAAAGCATTGGTACAAGTAATATTAATTCGGTGCAGCCGCTAATATAACATCCACAAAAACGGCTCCTAGAACAAATGTTCTCGCTTCTCCGCATAACACCAATCAGGACGAAGCGATTCAAGGCAGTTTCTTCACTTTAAAATATTTATTTTGCTTTTCTTTACTAGTTGCCTAGTTTAATATGGTCATTAAAGTCACTATCGTCGCCTACAAACTGAGAACGGCAGGGCGTGTCTTTTGAACGCCTGGCCTCCAGCACGTTCCTATGCCTTCCTTCGTGCTTTGACTGCGCGCGCGCGCTCGACATGCACGAACGCCGAAGCGTTGTCAAGGGTATAGTAGGCTCGTGCGCTGGAGGCGGGACAACTGAAGCTGCTCCCTACCGTTCTCAGCTTGTCAGAGACTATTGAGACAGTGACTTTTGAGATCTAGTCGAGGTGTACTATGTTCAATATAAAGTCAACAGAAAGTCTGTAGCTTTTCTATTGGCACTGGCTACAGAGAGTCAACTGAACATTTTCAACAAGAAGTAAACAGAACGTCTGCAGTCTGTCTGATGACACTGTCAACAGGAAGTCAGCTGAAAAAATCAACGTAAAGTTAATAGAAAGTCGACAGCTTTTCTTTTGACTCAGGCTCAAGAAAATAATCAGAAAAGTTTCAACACAAAGTCAGCAAACTTTCTGTTGACCATGTCAACAGAAAGTCAAAGTCAAGAGAAAGTAATCAGAGTCAACAAGAAGTCAACACGTTTTCAATAAAAAGACAAAATCATTTTTATGGGGAGCGATTCTATTGAGCCGATCCTGCAGCGTCAAAAGTCATCGTCGTGGTACAAGTCGCTTTTGTTCGTTCGCTATCACCGGCTGAACCAGCACGCACAGCGACTGACGTTGTTTGGTGTTTCTCTGGAGGCGGAGCAGGTGTCCGCAACGTCAATCCGTTCTCTCCAAGGTCGATGACTTCGCAGTATTCACACAGAATGTCACGCCGAGAATGGTGTCTCTGGCACAGTCTTGTAGAACGACGACTTTCACAGGACACGTCTCGCCATGAATTTCAAAGCGAGCAGTACACCTTCCGACAGGCATGATGAGGTGTCCTCCAGCGGTTCGTATCTGTGGCCCATCCCACGGCGTCGTCACTTTTCGAAGGCGGCGAGAGAGACTCCCACTCAAAAAGTAGTAGTTTGCTCCGGTGCCCACGAGTGCTGATGCGTCGTGGCCGGCGATAACAACATTTAGGTTGTTGGGAACCGTGGCCGGGGCGTCGTTGCGATACGTGGCGTCGTGAGAGTGGGAACACTCCGGCACTCTTGGAGGCTCTTGACTTCGGTCGTCTTCGGCAACGCCAGCTGCAGGCGTTGTTGCAGTCCGTTTTCCCGACGACGCAGAGGAGACAAACTCTCTCGGCGGGGTCGTGGCGCTGGAGACGCTGAAAGTCTGAGCGATGGTGAGCGGGATTCACGGCGAAAAGGCGGTGCTGAGGATGGCGAACGTTGAAGGTACTCTTCGAGGTCTTAAGGGCGTTCGCCGTACCTCGGGCTTGGGTCGTTCTGGCGTAACCCACGCTGCCCCAAGTCGGCGGTAGGGCCATCCACGATAGATTTGGTTGACTTCCTCGCAGTGGTAGCAAAGCAGGCGTCAGTCGGCCGTTCGCCATATGTCGGTCTCTCTTGACGCAGATGGTTCTCGACAGACGTGCGCCGATCTCCCTGGCGTCGGGGATACTGCGGCGCGGGCGGTTCTAATTGGGGGGGGGGGGCACCATGTACGGGCGCAGGGCTGGTGGTGTTCGTCGGACCATTCCTGCGTAACTATACTCTGTTTCATACTTAGCGTGCAACGCTGTCAAAGCTATTGGCGCGAGCGCGTGGCTTCATCTATGGTTTTGTTTGCGCGAGAACGCGTGCAAATGATCAACAAGATCAAGCTCCACGCTTGCGCTAATAGCTTTGACAGCGTTGCACACTAAGTATGAAGCAGAGTATAAGAGCGGGCTCGTATGGTGCTGATACGGTGACAGAAGTCTCAGGCTGGAAGGCTCGGTGGACCTCCTCTCGCACGACTTCGGTGAGTGAGAGAGAGGACGGACGATCAGCAACGGGTAGCATCTTGCGAAGCTCATCCCGGACAATGTCGTAGACGATTTCCCGAAGGCCAACGCCACCGGCGGTGTTCAGGTCCAGTCGGGAAGATACGACGGTTGGAGGAGCAGGCACACCGGCGAGTCGATGGTAATGGCTTGCTTGAACCGACAGCGCGCGCTCAATGTTAGTTAGTTTCTCGTCACAAAACCATCGACGGTTGTCGGGGGATCGCGGACAAGGCCTAAGAAAATTTCATCCTTCATGCCACGCATGAGGACGCGAAGTTTCTTCTCCTCTGCTGCCTTCGGATCGGCTCGGGTACATAAGCGCATGACATCTTCAATGAAGCTGGTCACGCTTTCGTTGGGACCCTGTACCCTTGTTTGGAGAAGGTCTTTGGTCGCTGCCGACGGTGGTGGTTCAGGAGCGTCCGCTTCAATTCGGCGGTGCAGGAATCGCATAGAGTGAAGGCCGCTTCGTGGTTTTCAAACCAGTGCATCGCAGTGCCTTCAAGCAAGAAGTAAAGGTTGTGGGGGCACTGCTCAGTCGTCAATCCGTTGTGGCGGGCTACACGTTTATAGTGTTGCAGCCAATCCTCGGTGTTCTCGTGGGCCTCCCCGTAGAAAGGCTTCGGAGTCCGTTGTGCGACGGGCAGGTATACGACAGCGGTTCAGTTTTAAGTAGCGCTGTGTCTGTGTCTTTCTTTCTGCCCGTTGTCTTGTTGCACTTTTTAACCACTCTGAACCACCAACTCGCCCATCTCTCCACCCTCGGCACCTCACGAGTTTTTTTTTTTATCATTTTAATACGTTTTTACACATTGTGAGTTCCTTTTGTACAATATTGTGTTTTAGGATACACTTTGCATTAAAATTATTGACTTTTTAATTAATAACAGGTTACTGTTCCCTATTTATGATCACGCATCTTGCGTATTTTTAAGAAGCTGCACTGACCCGGGTCATGATGTAAATCTTACATTGTAACTCCTACAATTGTCTCATTTTAACGAAAATGTATAAACTAAGATAACAATCAAGGTATTCAGATAAAAATTCACACCTCTGTGCCATTATAACAACTCAAAAAGTAAAAAAAAATCCTGTTTTTGTTTAGAGGGGACAAACGGGCTTAGCCATTCATCCAAGACGGTACTGGACGACGATGACATCACGCAGAACGCCTTCTTTGTTCTCGTTGCAGGGTGAGTAAAAGCTATATCTGACGTCTCTGCACAATTTTTGTTCTGTGCATGGTAGCTCTATTTGTTTCACTGATCGATGCACAATGAAAATGTTATGTGCGTGACTGTGCGCGACTAGAAATTGGTATTTATAAAGTATTTGAAAAAGGAGCATATCCGTCCAAGTTTCTTCACAGCATTAACATCTTGATAACATGTCGCTTTTAATATAACTTATCTATATTCAAACCAACTTTGGTTTTTCGTTTTATGTTTGTGCATTTTACGGCCTTAGTAATTACGAATATTTTTCTAATAATATTTGAGCGAAGTCTTAACTATGAACTTTAAAAATCATTGCAAACTGCTGGGCAACTGTTTTGCATAGGTGAAACGTTCTAACATCACAAACGTCTGGCGATGCTCTGACCCTACAAACGCCAGACGCCTACGTTCACGGCGCTCATCATCAGATAGTTTAACGCGTATTACGTGTGCGCTTGATAGCTGTTCCTAGAACGAAGCGATACTATCACTAATCGGGCTAATAAACCTGGCAATCTTCCAGAGCCTTCCGTACCCTCGAGCTTCTCTCCCTCAGTGCGCTCAGGTGGTCGACCTTCTCCTCGCCTACCTCACTTTTCCTCGCCTACCCCTCTGGTCACATGACCTCCTCGTTAACCAATCAGCGTCGAGCAGCTCACTCCTCCTCTCCTACCCGTCAACCAATCAGCGTCGAGCCTCGGGGCCACGTTTTTATCTGGGCTTCACGAAATGCCGAACACCTGGCCAAAGAACGTTTCACGTTAAAAAGCAAAACAAAACAGACGCTTTTCTAGAGCGATATATTGTGCAGACAAACATAATAATAAAAGAGCCTGTACCCAGAATAAAGGCTTAATTACACACCTAGGTTTAGGTATGGCCGAGCGCCCACCGCTCCCTCGTGGTCGCTTCTGAGAAGAGACAGCACTAAGAATGCAGAGAACGCACTGGTATACGCGGGTGCCGTTTATAGG